>UZAM01009431.1:7188-17802 GCA_900618415.1 Soboliphyme baturini | reverse complement strand
CAGACATTTAACGATCGACTACTTTTGTCCCCAGATTCACTAACGATTGCCAGGCTCACCCACTAGATAATTTTAAATAAAACTACGAGTCGTTTTTGTAGAAATATTGACACAACAGCGAACACAATTTTATTACTCAAATGAATAGTGTCGATTATCCTTAATACTGGCAAGATCACTCTTTGTGTCAAGAATTGGTATTAAATCAGGCATCTTTCTTTTTTTCACTTGATTCTGCATTTCAACTGATTGGTTAGCCAAAGCGCAAAGTATCTCAGGAAGCGTTTCCTCTCAGAAAATGAAAATTTTCCACAAAGACCGTTATAACCTTGTAAACATTTCATGCAATTTTGCTTTCCTATGTTCTGCGTTTAGAAAGGGGCAGATAAGGATACTGAGACGCCTAGGTTGAACCTTTTGGTGTGTGTGTGTGTGTGTGTGTGTGTGTGTGTGTGTGTGTGTGTCTAAGAGCATTGGAAAGTGTATTATAGAATGTGCGGAGTTAGGCGTACTACAAAGATTTAACTGATTTTTAATTTTTTGCTATAAAATGTATATAATAAATGCACACTCCAAACAAACTGCAAATTATCTTGTGAAAAAAAAACATGAATTCAAATTCTTTTAACTTTATTTATTTTCATTTATTTTCAAGATCGCTTTTAGATAGCATCAGGGCTAGCGCAAAGAAACAGCACGCGAGTTCCAGTACTCCGACTGTTGATCGATTTCAGTAGCCCCTTCCAATTTCACATTTAGTTCATGATAGAATTAGCGTATGTTGCTAAAGTTATAACAGATGGTTATTTCCCATTAGCTGCTACATTCACGAGATATTTCTGTGCCGTCATTCATTCATTTGTCGACACGGATGCCTGTTACTTCAAATGCCTAGAAATTTTCAGCAGCTGAACACGCCCCAGCTCTTTTAATCTAGTAGTCCAGACAGAATAGCCGAGACAGTGGTGGCTATCCTTCAAGCGGGCATAATTTAGACTTCTAGTCGTCACAAGGGTTAAATTGAAACGCTTGTTGGCAGCAGTCAGCAAGTAATGGAAATGAAATGTGTTTCTTCGAGTTTTCCTTCCTTCTCTTAATCCTCATACATTCTATATCGCCTGTACGAATCAGTGAATGACCAATTGGTGAAAAAAGTAATTACGTATGACGTATTCATATGCCAAAAATGATCATTATTCTTCTACTCCTTCATTCTACGCGATTTTAAAGGATCGTTTGGAAGTGCATGCTCACAATGACAGCAGGACATCTTCGAATTTTCCTTTAAAAGTGAAGCGTTTTTTTCATTCAGTAACTTTCCATAGTGAACCAGAAGCTCTTAACATTGGTACTGCGTTGAAAGCGGCATTTACGATGACGCATCTTGAGAAAGCAGTGTTATGATTAAATTTTTAGTGGCTCGCTCAAATCATGCGTCAAGCTTCTTAATTTCTTGTGACAATGCTAAAGTAGCAAAAATTGCAAGAACTAATTACATGTGCAGGCAGGAGACATGAACGAGAGAGGCATTCTTCCTGCTTTAATTTTTCCTTCTAAATAGTAATTTGTTATTCTGAAAACCTCCAGAACTATCGGCCGATCATGCTCCTATCACAACTCCAAATAGGATTTTTTCCTAATCATCTTTAACCTTATCCGCGAAGATCTGGAACTACTCACTAATAACGAACAGGCCTATTTTTGAACAGGATTCTTCGCCAGTGATCACATCCACGTCCTGAAGCAGTTAAAAAAGAATTAAAAGGAATACCCATTTTCCACCCGCACTACAAATTCATCGACTTCAAAAAAGCGTTACATTTCATCGACCTGGGAGCCTTATTTAACGCCTCGCACAACTGCGGTATCAACCATGTTTACGTCGACTTGATCGAGGAACTGAATATCGACGTCGCAACCGGCATTTAATAGTAAGAAGAACCGTGTCGAACTAATGTCAAAAGAGGAGTGCTCCAAGGAGATACCACTTCTCCTAAGCTTTTCGCGACGGTGCTGGAATTCTTCGTTGACATCCTGTGACGGATATCTATCAGCGGGAAACGGCTCACCTATTTGCTTTTTGCAGACACAGTCATCATCTTCGATAAAATTCCGCGGAAGTACAAACAGCGACTGTGCTGTTGCAAAAGGAGTCAAGAGTCATCGATGTGAAGGCGAACATTTCCAAGAAGAAATGGATACGCAGCGAACCCTTTTCCGCGGATACCATCTTCACTGATTGCGAAAATGGAAAAAATGACCTCCTACCTGTACCTCAGCTACTTAATGGACTCCACTAACAACGACTAAGTCAGCGGAAGAAGGAAGACGGCATAGACAAGTTTCAATCAAACATCGCTGCTGAATAACAAACTGTCCATGTTCACAAGGAAAGAACTGTTCGACTTCGCCGTCCCACCCACCTTGATTTATGGCATGGAGTACTGGCCTGCCACCAATGTTGAGAAAAAGAAACCAGTAGTAGGGCAAAGAGTGGCTGAAAGAAGAACATGCAAGGTTTCCCTTCGAGACCATGCTCCAAGTGTGATAATTTGGTGTCAGCCACGATTTCTGGATGTACTCACTGCAGCTTACAACACGAAGAAACGATGGACTGAACATGTGGCTTGTCTGAAAGACGATAAAGAGGTAAACGTCCAAAGTTGCCAATTGGACCTCAGCAACAGACGTTCGCTCCATCGTCCACCAGCCCGCTGGAACAACCCAATGACAAAGTTGCTTGGTCAACTGTTGAAACAAAGGACACAACGTCGGAAAAAATGGCGAAATGTCCTTAACCTGCCTGTGGCGCAGCCGTTAACGAAAACAAGTGGGATGGTGGGATGTAGGAATAGACGAGTACTCACAAGTATATGTTATAAGACCTTGAAGTCGCCTGTGCTTTTGCGATATTTCCATTGTGCATGTAACTCTGCGGACTCTCTTGAAAATGTAGTTTGATATATTGGGGATTTCGATGGTGTGCTGAAGCTTTGCTCATGAAGGCTGGTTCAGGATTTTGAAGGCTTGGGATCCTCTCATTGTTAACGGACAGTCCGAAGTTTTAATCGCTTCGTTGTGGTGCGCCACTACTGAAAACCACCTCAAAATAACTTTTACCTACTGGAAGCCTTCCTTTTCGCCATTTGAATTTTACATGCAAATCAACAACTCAAGCAAACTCTTGATGGCACGACCAATTAAAATACAATGATGCTTAGAAATTATTGCTGTTTAATGCATATCGAACTAAGGTGTCACCTAAGTTCACTAGAACAGTGGTATAAAATGTATGACATTACGTTTAGCCATTTAATCTATTTTCTGAGATTCATTAATAATTTCGTCTTTTTTTAGAGTATGAACCAGCTGATAAAAAATTAAACCATGTTCTATAGGAGGATAGGCATGGAAACTGCGCCCCATTCCTTCGTCGGTTTCTTTCTATGTAGAATCGTTTTAATGGAATGAACCGGTCTGTCGTATCTGCTTATAACAGCTTCGTTGAAACCTCGAGGTTCTTGACCGATCTTGATGACTACTGCTCTGATTAAAAGGCAAGCAGTCTATCTAACTTTTCCACGCTTTGTGATCCTCTAGTTTATTGCTTACTTCCTTTCTAGAAGTGTCTCGAAACTCTATTAGCAAGTATCACACATATCGATGCTCCTCTTCATAACAGAAAGTACCCAGACAGTTTGGATAAGGCAATTCATCTGCTTAAGAATGTGCAGGTGAGGAAACTTAGCAAAGCCGTATTTTGAGTCAGATTTTTAGGAAAATGTCTGAAATACATTCCAGGCACCATCTTTGGAAATAGCGGTTCACTCTTAAGAGGCACTAAACGGCTGATAAAATTTTAAAGCTAGGAACACAATCAAGGATATAAAAGTTTTCGTGCACCTCATTGTCTTCTTATGATCTCTTTACGATATAAATGCATTGTCATACGCTAGTAGTTATTGAATAATGCCTGAGATTATAAACTCTTACAGCAAGCATTAGTTTCACTAGAGTTACTACCAGCATTTTAAGCTTAATCTCATGGGCCTCTTCAAGTATTTGCTGTTACTGCCTAGTCTATAGCCAGCATTTAGGATTCCCTATGGACAGAAAGCAGCCGATTTTATTTAAAAAATGGTACTGTTAAACCGGTGCGCTTTAACACGTGGTTTACTGAATAAATTAATGAAACTACAGGCTTTTATAAAACTGATCGTCAAAGGCATTCTGCTATAACATTCCAGGGACAGTTGAGCCAAATAAGTTTCCAGCATTTTCCAACGTTTCCGTTACCTCTTGTTTTACACAGCGTAGATCCATCGGCTCCTTGTTTCTAGCAGCCTAGGAAACGCTTCTTGCATCACTGGTCAGAGCTGAACAGAACACTGCTCGGACATCCGTTGACATGGTAATATCTGTAAGTATATCTATACTTGAAAATAAACACCGATCTTATGAGTCTGTTAGCATACTGCTAGTTTTCGATACCGTAGGTAAGTAAATATTTTCCGTTAGCATCGGATTTATGCGACGTCGAAGGTTTCTTGCTTCTAGCGGCCTAGAGAACAGTTACACAGGCCACATGCACTGCAGCTGCTAAAATAAGGTGGATCCGTGGCCTGCTTACTCGACGGTGTCGAAAATTAACAGCATGCCATCAAATCTATAAGATCGTCGTTTATTTTAATGTGGGAATAAGTTTATGTTCATTGGAATACAGCAACACATAATGTTTGACTTCTTCAGTGCTGACATCCTTATTTTTCTGTTCTTGGTTCCACTCTCTCTAACCTTTGTACTGTGATTACAAAGTTTTAATATTTGCTAAAATTTTCGGTGAGTGTGCAAATGACATTTTTCAACTCTCTTTTTTGATGATGAAGGTATTTACAGACAATGAGAATCAACCTTCCTGATCTGAAATTACAGCGAAGAAACAAGCTTTCATTTCATAGGTTTTGTCCAACTGTGAAAATCTTTGAAACGAATGTTCAAGAGCTGACTTTGTGAAGTTTTGCAGGGAGCTAAATTACTTGTGGCGATCTACGCTGATCTAAGATTAGCGTGAACATTCATTTTCGAGAGAATCACTACATCTGGAATGCCCTTCTCCTCAAATCCTAATAATCCTATTTGTCTTCTTCTGAAACACGCAGGAGATAGCTTTGTCAACTGTTGCAACCGTTCTGCTATAATATCAACAGCGGGAAATGTATGGCTTACCCTCACTTACCTGATAATAAATTCAGATGAAAATTGGTGCACGCTGTTGTGCTATTTAAAATCTTTGTTATACCACTTTTGCCAAGTCATGCAGTGTAGTATGTGAGCTAAAAGACCAGTGGCAGCGGATACAAAGACTGTTTAGTGGTTCAGGGACCAGACATTCTTGAGTCTTAACCTTGATCCTATCCTGAATCAAAGATGTACATCGAAATTTAGAAGTAGTTCTGTGTCAACCTTCAGTGCGCCAAGTGATTGTCCTCATGTCTCCTCACGTTAATTGCAACCGGGCGTACGTTGCAAAACAATAAATTTCTAAGGGTGCACGTCTCCAACAAAATTTAATCTAGCCAGTTTTGTACTTGGGAACATTCGCTGATCTCGGTGTTCGGGACGTAACGAATAAAACTCCAGGAAGTGTTGCATCATTGAAGTGGGCTTCAATTTATAGGTCCTGCTGGCTTTGACAGTAGCGTGCGTTTGATACCGGTTGGAGGAACATGCATTGATCGTATGTCTGTCTAATGCATATGTAAAAGCTAAGGAAACATACCTAGATTAAAATTTAATGCATTGGTAATATAGTCTTGCTTGCTGGATTACTTTCACAGGTCAATATGATGTCAAAAACGATTTTACTTATTAATTATTTCACTGATACTGTTTTTAATGGTCTTAGTATCGTGAAGTTGAGTGCTAAAACCAAATTCGAATAGTTTTCACATCTTGACTAAAATAGTGTATTATTTCAAACATCATGGCACAACAAGCCAACCTGTAAAATTGAAGGTCAAAAACTTGAAGCGTATTAAGTTGTAGTCGTGTATCCGTTAAGCGTTTAAAATGAGTTCCACCACACTAAACGGTGTTGGGTAGACAGAGCCTATGTTCGAGACATTGAAAGCTTCGCAATTAGAAGGCAAGCTCAAATCTTAAAATTAGCGCTTATCATATCAAGATATCAAGTTGATTAGTCAAACATATCTATATCGCTATCCATACAACTAATGCAGATGCATTATTACTTATATGCGGAACATAAATTGACAAAATGCGATCAAGTAGACAACAGTTACTCATAAGAAGTAGCTACAATGCGAACTCACGTCTAATGCATAACAACGATCGGCATTCTGATAGTATGACAGAATGCAGATTCGGAACAGCTGCGGCTCTGGTTAGTAGGATGAAAAAGCTAATCCTCAACTCGGTCGTGACCTTGTCTATGAATAGACAAAGTAGGAATGTGAAGGTCACTTCATATTCTCCGCACATTGACGTAACATTGTGCGTTTATCACTCTTTTGATAAGGACGCATCTTAGATATGAAGCGGTCTTCCGCTTTCCGGTGATGCGTAATGCAGCGTTCAACGGCAGAGAAAAGCAAAAGAGAAAAGACTCCAGAGAACGCGAGAGCTGCACTGCACGAAAGTGGATGTTTGAGATGCAACTGCCTCAAGGTGGTTTTCCCTGTAACTTGGCTAGAGAATATGCATCAGAAATAAATTATCAGTGATATGAGACAAAACTGCGCATAGGTTCAAAGGTTCGTTCAATGTTCTGTCAGAAATATGTGATTTAAAATAAATTCAGAATTTAATTGATGCCTTCAACAGTTGCTCTTTTCTTTGTGGTCACTCAGGAACGGTGACATTTTTTAACCCTCGTTTCAGTTACTTAAAAGATGCTTATAATTTCGATTCTTCCTGCATGCATGCGCTTGGCGGATTGACATAGGCGAGTGAGTCCATCACAAACATTCCGCTGTACTAAAGAAGCACATCTCAGACCATGGTGATGAGGGCGTGCATGTGATACGAAGCTGTACTGCCTGCTTTGAACTTATAAAATTGTGATGTTAATATTTTTTACTTCTTAGTAAGAAATGTGTTCACACAAATTGACTTCAAGCTTTGTTACAGTGTTGCATGTTGCAATAATTAATGAGATAACCTCACTTTCATTTAATGTACAGCAATCCTATTGCTGAACGCGCAACTGCACAAATGAGAAAAATTCTCTACAGGAATCCATTCCGCATAAATTTGTTTCTTTCCTTCAATGTGACAATGCTTGAATCTGATGATTCGTTTCGCCAACGTTTATTTTTCAAAGTTCATACTACAAAAGCCATTCAAGCAGGTAAAACGCTTCAGGGTGCACACGCAGGAATACATCTTGTCGTTACACGATCTTGGAAATGATTTTATTAATCGTTTATTAGAATTGGCTTCCCACTGAAGCGTTTGCCAGACCCACTTTCCGTGTTCTATTGTTCTACCTGTTAAGTTATCCACAAGCAGGGTTTGACATGCTGAACGGTATGAAGGTGTCCGTGAACTCTATAACTGTTCGTAAAATCCAGCTAGACAGACGGAAACGCACTACGTGTCGAAGAATTCGATAGAAGTGAATTTGACATGTCGTATTTTATATTCAGTAACCTTGAACTTGACATAAAAGTGATCACTTTCGCCTTGAAAATGAATCACTTTAAGTAACCCTCATTTCGTTAATGTGGAATTGCTTGATTAAATTGCTGCTTTTACCTTACTTTTAGTAGTTACGAGTCAGGCACGTTCCCGTCAATTGAAAAATTGCGGACTTATGACAACGGCTTCCTTCCTTGCGATTAGACTGTCTTAATCAGCGATGCAAATGTGTATTCCATTTTAAGATTTTATTACAGCAGACGAACTATGATAACCAAAGGCAAATGTTCCTCCTCTGAATACAAGACAAAAAATGTGAAAAAAGCTCAATTTATGTTCAATATGTTTACTTTCCTGTTTCTTTTCTATCAAGGTTTAAGAACACAGAGCACTTTCAGAATTCTGAAAACTTCTTCTGAATCACTACAAAAGCTTTCAGCAGGCGTCATACTTACGGGACTCCGATTGCCACTGATAATGGTATGAAATACGCACATGCCTTTTGCAGCGTACTGCTCTACCTAAAGTATACGTAGCCAAAAGAATTTTCAGGATTCAGAAAGGGATTTCGTCCGAGAGATCACCTTCAGGTGTGTGCAAAGCGATTCAGATGAACAACGGACATAAGCTTCCGTCTGTCTGGTATTCACTGATTTCGAGAATGCACACATTTGATTTGTATTAGATGCTCTGAACTGTCGCAGAACTGAGAAGATGAAAGAGAAACCATAGCTACGATGTATAAGAAAAGGGATGGTTACATGTAACTTTGCTAAAGCAGTGACAAATTAAAAGTAGAGAAAAGCTCCCGGCAGAGCACTCTGACTTCAAGACATCTGACTTGTAAAAATCAATGGCTAATGATAAACACATTCTGCCTAAGCTGTTCAACGTTTATCAACGATATTCTGACTAGGACTACGTTCCCAGAAAATCAAAGAGAATAACTCAAAAGTTAAACATTACTTTCAGGACTTAAATCATGTTCGACAATTTCGTGACCCCAGAAACTTTTAAAGTCAAAATATTCAAGCTAAAAGAAACGCCAATTTAACTATATCTTGAAAAGCGATCTCTGCAGCAGAGAATCAGCTCAAGCAATCAAGAAAACAGTCAAAATGGCATAGAACTTCTGTGAAGACTGTAAAAGTTTCTCTCCAGGAATGTGCTCTTACACTCAAAACGGAGGGTCTTCCACCAATGCAAATATGAACTCTGAGTCTGAAACACTGCTCAAAAACTGCAACTGTAAACTACGCAGCTAAAAATGGATAAACACATGTTGGAAATAAGCAGTAAGAAGATGAAGTAATTAACTGCAAACGAATAGATCAGAGCAGGAGAGTCTACAATGTCACTTCAAGAGCGAAGCAGATGTATTTGTAGACAGTGAGCTGGACATGCTAGAAGATGAACATGCCACCGCTGAACAAAAGAAACATTTGTCTGGCTATCAAAATGCAAGGGCGGCTGACAGAGACACTTTCAGGATGGTACAATGGAATCAAAAGCTTTGCAAAAGTACGTGGATAAGATTTGCACGGGACAGAGTTTTGTAACAAATCTCCGAAGAGGTCTTGTTGTCACCCAACAATGGATCGAAAAGAGCTGGCAGTGGTATAACTAACGGGCGGTGCCTTGAAGAATATTTCAATTTTCTTTGAGAACCTATGCGGCAAACGTTTTCAGTCATATATTGAATTCCGCATCTGTTTAGTCTTTAGTCGGACTGCAGTTACAGGAGGACATAAAGGAAAATTTCGAAGTACTTCAGCGTTATGCTTTACAATCCTGCGGTTGAGGAACATGCGCGTTGCGGAGGGTGTGTCTGGGCGTCGGCTTGTCCGGCATATTTTGTGTGCAGTGGTTTTGGATAATCTGTTGTCGGATAAAAAAATGATAAATCTTTCTCGGGTTGTCCTTCTAAAAACCACTGGCGACTAATTCACGTCTTCTTCGCATGGCATTGCATGATTCTTTTACAGCAGCGCAACTGATGATAAAAGGCGTTGCTTACTGTTTCAATCGTAAAGACCATAGTATTGTTTCATGACACGAAAGTTTAATACCAATTTGGTATGATTTGCTGAATAAAGATAATCCACTGAATTTCTGAACGGGAACGCATTAAATAACAATCAACAATGATTAACGTGACAAAGATGAGAGCCAAAATTTGATATTAGAATATGACATAAGACCTGAAAACAGACAGAATATAAGATATATACTGCTGTTAAAGAAAACTTGAGCAATTTCAGAGATTTTTCTTGTAAATGGCGAATTCAAGGATGCTCTACTTCGATAAACTGAAAAACTGCGACAATATGACACGCACGTTTCGTCTTGCAGCGGTCATAATTAGTCAGTAACCGCGCTTGAAAAGTGATCAGCGGATATTTTGACCCATGTTCCTCAGGACATGAGTGCCCGCATGATCCATGGCAAGTGAATGATGAAATTTGCACCTAAAGGTAAAGCATGGGATACCCACCCATTTATGATTTAACATATACGAAATTGAAAGAATTACTGAGCTTCTGGTTTAAGTTAGAAGGATTGAAATTCCAATGACTTTGATATGGAATTCTAAGGTTGTTTCTTTCCTAGTTAGCGAATCGATTGTTGCTTCACTAGAGATGTCATTATAATTAAAGCTAGAAAGTCAATGAACTAAGATCAAAAGAAATTTCGGGAACCGACCCCCTCGCTAATGAGGATAACATCGATAAAATGTGCTGGAGAAACAGTGCATTCATGCTCAGAGAAATGCTGTGATTTCAAACCGTGCGTGTTTAGTGTAACTGTTCATTCACAGCTTCTATGATAATTATTGATATCAGGTGAAATTAAAAATCGATCAACCACCATTTACAAGAGCCCAAAAATAAACAAAAGAGAATTTCTTCTACTGAAGGCTTTAGGGCTCCCAAGTCAAGATTACAATTTCCTATA
>UZAM01009424.1:6823-17090 GCA_900618415.1 Soboliphyme baturini | reverse complement strand
TGGGGGGGGGGGGGGGCGAATCACAAAGAAGAGGTTTGTAGTCAATATGTTTGACTTGTCATCTTAACTGCGGCATTTATATTCACGTAATAGTGTTTGATTACCATTTGATAGTCCTATAGGTCTTATTATTTTTTCACTACATTTAGGCTGTTTGGTGCTCTTTCAATGATTCTCTACGACAATAAACCGGCCTTGTACCTCATATTGAAAAGTCTCGATTCTCGGAACGTAGAAGAGTTGGATGCCGCGATATATGCTATCAAGCGTTTTTCCATGCACTGCAAGTATATCATTATAAAATGATGTCTGTAATATGTTTTTAAAACTTATGCAGTTTATAGAACATTTTCGAGAGAAATTTTTGACAAGGTGATCGAAAAAATGAAGTGCTCCAATTTCCTTTTAGAAAACAAAGTTAAACTCATGCCGATATTCCGCTACATGTACGCGGGTATGGAAACTGGACAGGAAATTTTCGAGTGAGCAGCAAATTCTCAAATCTGAAAAATGTCACTAACCTGCATGGGAATATTTTATATTTTAAAAGTGCCTTCCAAGTTACGCATATTTTCATTGCTATTCAACCATCATCTGCTTCTGCTAAGTGAGCACCTCTCCACGGGTTCGCTTTAATCTCCTGTTTTCTTCAATTTTCTTCCATGTCTGTCCAGTGAACTTCTTCACCTCATCCCCCCATCGATCTGGAGGTCTTCCTACCGGTCGTTTACTATTTCATGAAAGCCAATCTAATGTTTCTTTGGTCCAGCTTCTGTTCGATTATTCTTGCAACATGGTCTTTCCCATTGCCGTTTCTACCTCTGCACTCGTGCAGTGACACCATCGACTCCAGTCTGTGCTCTTATTCTTACTCTTCAGTGTAATATTCTGAATTTCGTTGGCTTTTTTCTGTTATCTATTTCATGTTGCTTCTCTAATTGTTCGCACAGTGACTTCGCTTAGCATTCAAGCATTGACTTCTCGGCACTTCCCACCTCCATAAAAAGCGATCTTTCACGTTGCGCCTTTGTTATGTAATTATTCTGGAGGTATTTTAAAAGCGAAATGTGATCTGTTCAGTAGCATTAGCAGGGGACCTTGGATCAATCGGGGCGAAGAACACCAAAATCCGTTCACTGTTATTGCTATTGATGCTAATTCATTTCATTCTGTTTATAATTTAATTAGATGGAAGTTGTATGTTCATATTATAGTTTCATTTTATGTATACGTTACAGTTCATACTGGAACTAATTTGCTTTTGAGTCCATTCTAGTAATGTATGATGTTTACCACATTACTTACTAAGTCTCAGCCAACATCATATCAGCGACTTAAACTTAAATATGCAGGCAGTATTGCTGAGGCATAATCTTAGGGCTAGGCTTATCCAGTAAAATTGCAAGGATGGAACGAGAGGTCAGTTTCAGTTCATATCGGATAGCGATATACAAAGGATTGCAATTGTTCGTACGTTTTATATAAAGAATAGGGAACAGGCGATTACAGGGATCTGTCTTCCTTCCCAATCATAAATTGAGTTTGTCGTGATGCAGGAACATTCCCTGTACACTATCTGCTTTCTACAAGCAACAGGCTTGAATATCTTGCGAGATAATTGCTTTAGAAAAGAACAAGTAGGACTTGAATTTACTGGACAGGCATAGTTGACTATGCTGCCACAGGCAGCCAAGCGTAAAGAAATGAACTTAACCTTCTTGCTTCAAAACGGTATTTCTGAATTTCAACATCCTGAGTAGGTGTCGAGGGAGATTCGTTACGCACCGTTGTAAGTTTATTTCAGATAGTGGTTATTGCCTAGATCAAGATACTTGACACTTTGTAGCAATGAGACCGTTTCTTGCTTATTTTAGTTGCCTTCGTTGAGACTGAATAATCACACTATTTAATTATTATCAGACATATTTGCTTCGTTTCATTGCTAGCCTTTCATTCCTTTATTTTCTCCATAGCGGCTTAGATTATTTCTGATATCCAGTCGATTAACCTTAATGCGCTGCTTTAATGTCTTACCTCTGTCGAAATGTATATTCAGATCTTTCTTTCAAATTTAGTTTTTACACAACGTATTTACTGCCAAATGCTGAAAATTCTATGGTCTTCCGAATTTTGCTAAGAACAATGACCGAATTTGTAGTAAATTGTTTCGCATTCATTCCCAAACAGGTGATATAATGGATTTTATTAATTTTCGTGACAAGTTATTCTAGATGAAGATACTTTTGTCCATTATCGATTCTAAAAGTACAAATAGAGTCAAGAAGAATGTACTTTGCTGTCTGAATGTTATCGCTACCAAAAGTCCTCAATTTTGGAGCAAAGCCGACTTGGACGTTAGTTCAGCTGGAAGTTAAGGATCTGGTGTATTCGTACTTTTGTGCCTGTTTAGGCTTTCTGCGACATATCGCTGAAATTGCAGTCACATGACTTGCTTCTGGATGCTGCAGCAATCATTGATCGACTTTCCCACGGCCAGTGGGTGAATATTTGGGAAATTACCATAGGTTTGGTTATGAATTGTTTAGTTATGGCGATTTATTTGTGGAAACCTTTGATTTCAGACTCCAAGCTGATGATACTGTGTACCCACTTGCTAAATTCTAATTGCACTCGGTTGTTTCTCACCGTGCTCAAAATTTACCTAAATTTAATTGAGTACTTAGGTAAGGCCAGATTCTGTTTTTGTTTTATGTCCGTTACTCTGTGAAAAAATTCAGTTTGTTTTAGAAGATTCATCCACTTTCGAAGTATTCAGCAGCAATTTAGTTTGCTGTATGCCATTGGGGGTTTTGGAGCTTTCGAATATCGCCGCTGATGATGGACAAAGGATAGCTTTCGCGAAGGTGATTTTAAAATAAATATTTCTTACTTAACGTAAGAACAACAGAATGGTAGCACTTTCAAAATATTGGTCTGCCGTTAAATTTTTTACCTCATTTGAGACGGCTCGCCATTTATAATAAAAAGCTTACTTGTTATATAAAGTTGTGTTTATGTGTTAATTTTTGCGTCGAAATCAGAGTTACACCTTGTGCTGATTATTACACTGGATGTTCAGCTATTGGATGTATCGAGGTGAAATGCGGTCACAGGAGGTGCTGAAATCGGATCACATGGCCAGGCAGCATGCCCATTCTGGCATGACCAAACAAAGATGTCATGCTGCCCATATTTTTGTAGGTCACCGACTTACTACCCGTTTTTAGCTGCTTGCACAGAAACAATGCGATTATAATTCCTTGCTCAAGAGAATTCGGTAAGGCAAAGATTGTCCCTTCAGTTAATTCGAACCAAGTTCAAATTCGTCCTCTTTGCCATTGTGCCACTACGCCGAAAAACTTGACATTTTCATGCAGAACTGACGTTTTGGCTTTTTCTAGTCTTTCGCTGCTTGTCTCCTACGATACGGTCGACTAACTCCAAAGAGGAGCACATTTTGCGCCGAAATGATGCTTTCAATGATTGAACAGCATGAAGGTTTGAAGAAGAGAACACCTTGTATCGGTGAATGGTAATAACTGTTTTATTCAGATTTGCAAGACGCGGTCCTTCCATCACTACTGACTCTGTCTGATCAGCAGCCGCCCGTGCTTACCCTAACTTGTAACGCCTTGAGCACAGGAAGATTCACAATACGTCGTTTTTCGCCTGCGTTGTGTTTTCTACTGCTGCCACCAACGAAGCACGATAATGATCCAGAATTTTCTACCATCGTCCGTCATGTCGAGAACTGTTGGCAGCTTTACCAGGTTGGCCGTCATTGTCTTCAGTGTGGCTATTTTTCAATCGCCGAGAATGCATTTAGGATGCTTAAAAATAAGGTACGATGATTCTTTACGGAACCATTCATTCGTAATATATAACAATATAACAGTATAATGCTTTGGTATATCACAGACAGGAGAACCACGCTTAAAATATTCTTTTATTTATGAAGCGAACTGATGTTATGGACTAAGCTGGGTCTGTCTCCTGTGTTACAATCAGTATGGCACATGTTTCCATGCAGGTCGGGTTGACCCGTATGATTAATGGTGCCGCGTTGTTACTGATCGTTCGACCGCTTGATGTTTATGGTTTATGTGTCGCCGATGTCACGATTGATGCAGTTGGTTGCATAGATCAGTAACGGTTCCTTCACTCTACGGAGGAGATATTGTTATTCTCGTGTGACATCTTTCATTTTGTCCCAAAATATGTTATGCTGATCGGTTACAGTATATTCTATGATGGCGGAATATTTTTCGCATTCTACTTTGATAAGTTTAGGTTTTTCATCTGTTTCCGTCTTCTGCCGATTTACTGAAGGCCTTTTTTCTGGCAACTGCGTTCTTCCACCTGATCAGATTCCTCTTATGGTTTGTCTTCCTTTCTTTAGCCATGTTACCTGTTTTGCCTATATAAACTGAACCGCAGGAGCAAGGGAATTGGTACATGCAACCGGCATTCCGCTCTTCAAACTTCTTGGTCTTGAGGTGGCTTAGGCGGCTACATAGCGTTGCACCAGGTTTGAATACCAGGTTGAGTCCGACCGCTCATCTACCACGTTGCTTTTCACACTATTGGCGAACGTATGGCAAGGTTATGTAGGTCTTGTTATAAGATGAGCGGGAAGAGGCTGTTTGTATTGATAAACTTGCCAGACCGTTAAATGGCCAGACGTATCTGCGACGTATTGAATCATAGTTTGAATTGAATTGCTACTTTGGAACCAGATTTCATCTTATCCTGCGTCGCCTCTGCTCCAAGTTGTCTGGAGTGAGGGATCATTTGAGCTAGTCACCATTGCATAGTATTGGAGCACCTCAGTGAGAAATATGTCACACGTCATGGTCATGGTCTCAGTGAGAAATGCATCTTATCTACCGCAGCAATACCATGTGTGTCACGAGCGGCATTTGACAAACCAGTAATCATCTTCTATGCAGGGAGTGCACTGTATAATAAAATAGATTTTTTAATGTCCTCTTGTAGGTTAAGTATAGGCAGTTTTCTCCCAATCGTTTCGTGCGAGTGAGGTATGTTCCGTTTGATGTATTGCTGACCATATTTGATTAACAAATTTGTTTTCTGCGCGATCTATTTTCGGGAAGATTCTAGACGTTTTTCAAGAGCACAGAGTTCGTTTTCAGATCTTCAATGACCGTTTCAGTTGGTGGATCTCTGCTTTGCTGAAGATCTCGGCAGCTGAACACCTGCTTGCTTCTCGATCGAATTCTCTCGTCGCCTACTACGCAGACGTTCAGAAGGCACTTGCATTGTATCGCGAATGCACTTTTGAACTGAAGGTATGAATAATGCTTTCGTTGCGTCGATGAATGCTTATCGTTTTTGCAAATTTTCAGGCTGCAGTCAACCCGTCTGTCAACCGTTGGTTTGTAGTCACATTTTGTAAATTAAGGGTGGAATTTTTGAAATCCATGACCACCTTCATCGACGCCATTAGCCACGTACGAATGTGTCCGCCTCCAAAAGCTTCCTCGGTTTCGTCCATCATGGCTATTTATGCTAATCTGGTTAGTTTGGAATGGAAAAAATCATGTCATTTTTCATGGGATGCGCTGTATGTAAACTTATCATCTCTAAAGTACTGATAAATGGGCCATTCAAATCTCTATCTTCTTTTTAAATATATAAATAAATGAGTTTTTAAGGTTGTTTGTAAAACTTTTCTGACTGCTGAACATATAATTTCCAGAAATAAGTATTCTTCCATCTCCTAGTTCGCGATGCACAATTCATGGACTATGGTTTATTTAAACGCTGTGCATCCTGTTAAGAATGAATGTTAGATTATGAATTTTAAAATTGGAATTAACATATGAATGAACGTTGAATAAATCAAAGGTTATTTTGCCATTTTAGTTTTCCAAAAGTTGTACCGACTTCTGTCTTCTCTCAAACGCATATGAGCAGCTGGCTTCGCGCTGCTTCGACAGCGATTCGCAGACGCTGCATTTGCTGGCTTTGTTGCAGAAGGAATGTTTTGTACTCTCTCAAGCTTTTGAAATATCTTCATCTAAAGAAGCCTGGTAAATACCGTAAGCCTGTTTGGTTTTTTGCACGGAAGAATCTTGAGAATTTTTTCACTGTCATTAACGATTAGCAGAGGTTAAACAGCAGAATAACCGGTCTTTTTATGATCCTTAGACATAGTACTTCAGATTAATGCTAAGCAACGTTTACTGTTGCGGCACATGTCATATTTTTCATAGCCTTCATACTTGCATTAAACGCTGTGTTTTCAGGTTTGTATTCATTGCGTATGCTGCCAAAGCATGGTGCTTAAACGAGAAATAAATTGAAGCGTTTTTAATAAATTTACATTAGGGATCGTTTCATTAAATCTAACCAATCATCCTTTAATATAATTGTTATCCAGTCTTCAAGACTCTGATGCTCTTGGCCTGGAAATATGGTCTCTGAGGATCCAAAATGTTCATCATGTATTGCTCTGCGGTTCAGATAACGACAATTAGTTTGCTCCATCGCCATTCAACGCTCGACGTTCCAGCCATAAATACGTGGGCTCTATTGGGAGATGCAGCTTCTACTAGTCAGATTTCGTGTTAACAGTTTGTATGGCAGAGCCGAATTGAAGTCAGCTATGTAGTTGCAATCGACATCATTCTAAGTAGCTGTCTGAGTAGATACTCAAAAACTACTTCATTCATCGGTTTCTGTTATTGAAATGTTCTCTTCTATGATAAACGAAAGTACAGTGAAGAAATCGTGCGAGAGCTAATGAGCATTGTAACGTCGCTTTTGTTACATATTCATGTCTTACGTTCAATTTTTGCTGAGTTATTGAGGTTTTTACATTGCTTTGTAGGTACACATCAAAATGTAAGAGTAGTTCATTGCTGTCATATAGTTCAAAGAACTTGTATCGGTAACTGCCTTGTTTTCAGTCAAGACTTGTGCGAACCTCTTGTGCCTTCGACGAGTACCTGTAACAGAATATTAGCCGAGAGTTTGGATAGTGCTCTCAAGAAGTTTAGTGCTTTTCCATCCTCAGAGGAACCCTCACCGAGACAAGTTAGTAATATGTGTTTTTAGTATGTTAACGTGATCGATTTTTCTTTCAGCTCTTAGAAAATTTGAATCTGATCGTAATCGAAATGGCGAAGGTCCCTCTGTTTTTCCCTTGTTTCTTTTTCAGGAAAGTTCAGCATACGACTGTGAAGGTAGATGATTTCATCACGTTTCTTTTTTCTTTCTTGACTTCATCTTCATTTTGTCGTTTAGTTGCTCATTTCGCCTGCACCTTCTGAATCAGAACGCCAGATTACGGTCTGCAGCAACCAGAAGCTAATCGCAAAAGTGGAGGGTATTGTGACCACGCGAGAATGGCTAAATTCTTTCCCTCGAAGAGTTTCCAAAGTCGTTGTTACAATTATGCCTGAATCTGATAAGGCCGATTTTATGATCAGGGTAATTAGCTACTTTGAGAATAACATTTTCTCTGTATGAGATAATGTCATCACTAGTCCAGAGAATAGGTAGTATTATTTTGTTAGAACATCCTCTCTCCTTAGGGTAATTAGAATAGAAGGTGAATTTAATGCCCTTAAACAAATTTTTAAGAGTTGTTTGGTGGGCCATGTTTCATATCTTTTAACAGATACTTTTATCCTTGATGATCTAAATTTCATATATGTTATTTGTTAGAGACGTATCAAAGATTTGGCAAGTCTGAACTTAGTGGCATTTGACCTGCTACGATTTGATCTCTTCTTTATATTTTGGCAAATCTTAAATTTGCCTTCTTCATCCTAAACATAATCAAAGTATGGGAAACATGACCTGTTTTTTCACATTAGAGCATTGTGGTAATATAGTTTTTTTTCGCATGAATATCAGTTTAATTTTCATGTTGCTGACAATATTTGTACCAGGGCAGTCAAATATTGACATGGTTCCAGTGTTAGGGTATGTATCTGAAATTACAACGTTCGTTAAACGTTTATCGAAGTTATGAGTTGACGTTTATTAACCTTCATGCTAATCATTAAAATTATTTTATTACATTTCAGAGCAGAAACCAGCAAATTTCGTTTTGAGAAACTCTCCACTGGCATTTTGCGCACATGTTCAGAAAATTGTAACTGCAGACTGTCCTCCATATTACTATGCTCTCATCTCTGATAGTTTTATTTTATATCCTGATTAAAATTAACTATTTTTTATGCGCTGTATGTATTCACAGTTCAATGCTAGAGCCGTTCATTGAATATTTTTAGCAAACCTCCAATGGCATAACCAGAGGCATATCGAAGACTGTAGATGTTCAGAATGATTACTTCGTTGCTGAATTTGCTCTAGAATTTACGAAGGTAGGCTTGTTATTGTTTTAAATGTCATTTCATAGTGACCTGTCGATTTTAGTCGGGGCTGATGAACGTGTGCATTGGCTTCATTGATGATTTGGAGCATAAAGCGTGGAAAACGGAAACTGAAGAAACTATCCGAGTCAAGGTTCGCAGTGATTCCAATCAGAAACTGATTTCCAGTGGCGTTTTGAAGTTGCCGACAATGGATCATTCATTGCAGCTAAAGTCATGATTTTCGTCCTTTAATCAACCTGAAGGGGAATCACATGATGAAACTATTACTTGATGGAACAAATCGAGACTGATATCTACCAAAGTGTTTTCGAAACATCACAGTGTTTGACAGTTACGAACGTACGATCCAGGCGGCAACTCCTGATTTATCTAGAGTAAATACTTTGTGGAGAATGTAATGACTTTTCGTTGAATGCTTGCTACTGCTGTTTCCAGTGTGTTAGAAGTTTATGCTAAGTCACAAGATAAAAATTATGATTAAAATGGTCGCAGTCTGAAATTAAGTTGGCTACAACAAACTTTCTACTAAAGACATCTCAGTCAGTGTTTTACCTAATCGAGGAGAAGTGGTGAAGCATGCATGAATAAGCAGTTTTAGTCAAAAACGTTGCTAAAACGGAATCGCGAAATAACTGCACTTATCGGTATACACGAAAGATTTCTTATAACTTTTAACTTTGATGAAGTCACTAAGCGTACAAATAAGACTTCCCTTAAACGAGGGAAATCCGACAAAACCTTTCCTTTGGCATAGGTGGTTCATAAACTGGGGTTTGTGAAGATGTAATATATCGTGCTCCGTGTTTACACTTGTCAATCAATCCTATATTACATTTCTACCTGAATAATTCCAAAATTGAATGATTTGGTCGTGTATTGGTGTGCATCCTGAAAAATGCATAAAATGGTTTATTTCTACACAATACAAACAAATAACATTGAGTGATTGGCTAATCTCGATGTTTCGGTTCATCATGGACCCTCCTTATTCCAAGGTCAAATAAGAACGTGAAAAAATTCCGAAGATTGTGTAGTACGTAACGAGAAACGCTAAATGGAAAAACTGCAGAGTATCGTTGAAAAAATACTGGCTGAGCCAACGATTCAAAGAAGCCTCAATTGTCCAATCCTGCGAAAATGTCATCCGGATCAAGGGAAACACGAATTGTGAGCGAAATGAACAAACCTCTGACTGAAAAAGCCAGCAGCATGCACCAGAAACACACCTTTGACTCCAGACGTCACAAGAGGTCGTAGACCCCACATCTAACTACAGAAGTCAAGGCGGACTGCCATTAACAAAGCTTGCAAGAAACCAGCCGGAGCGTCGTTACAGATGAATAACTCAACTGATCGACCTTCTTATTTGCGCTTTATATGAATACATCGCTTGTATACATTTTTCAGTTTTCTATCTGCATGCATTTCGTGGGAAATTTTCCTAAGTCATTCCCATTCCTATTGCTTAACTATATAACAATTTTAATTTGCAACACAATTTACCTCTCTTTACAAAGTCGATCATCCAAAATGCGACCTCGTGATTTGTTAGCTCAATGTTTAAAACTGCTTTGCATCGCATCTTATTTTGAAAACTGCTGCCAGATTTTCAGTTACATTTACGGTCTTCAAACAAAGAAACACTTATAGAGTTTCTTGGCGAATAAGACACTGATACTGATTCAACCCGCACAGAGTTCGTATCCTCTCTCAGAGTTGACGTTTCTAACCAGCAGAACGGACTGAAAGTTAGCCTTCTGACTCCAAAACAATCGGCGGCTATGGGAAACTAACCACATTCATGACCCTTCAGTACCAACCTACCTTGAAGAAAGCCTATGAGACACTGGCCGAAACAACGTTACTGCACTGACCACAGTATCTTTAGCGTTATGCAT
>UZAM01009412.1:3824-16673 GCA_900618415.1 Soboliphyme baturini | reverse complement strand
CCCTTGGCCGCAACGGTAATCCAGAATCTTCGAAAGAGGGTAAATTATTTTTCTACTCTCTTCTAAAGTTCGCGCTGACTCGCTGTTGACAAGTAAGGGCAAGAATCTTTTGCTTCACTGGTTAGAGATCCAGAGTTAGTCTGAACAGCACCTCTGTTAACAGACTGGCCTTTCACGCAACGAAAATAGCAGTTCATCAGACAACAGATGCGCCTTCTATATCTTTCTGATGTAATAAGGTAAATTTCGATCACGCTGGTTACGTAATTATGGTTTATCTCTGCTGAGGGCTGGAGTGAAACGTTATTTGCTACTCAGTCTTCTAACTCATTACTTTGAAGAAGATTTTACTCTACATTGCTAACATCCACTTAAATTTACATATAAATAAAATAGTCTTTCAATGCCATCATTAGTGAACGCAGTTCTACCCTGTCGTATTGCGCGAAATCATTTCATTGTCTGTTGCTTTTAAAACAGGAAGACTACGATTTAAGTTGACGATGGTTTCGTAATATTACGGTATATGCAGTACATGATTGCATCTCGCGTCGTTTAATGAGTGGAACAGTGCGCTGTTCAGAATCAACTGTGAGTCGTAGACTCGTCCGTTTATATGCGCTATGCTTCGCCAGGAGTATGATAAATGCTCGTTTGCATAACAAGGTAATTCGCCTTCCATCCTTCCAAGACAAGTAAAGAAGCTCTCACAATATGGAAAAGAAGAGGAGCATGATATTGTCCTCGTCAGCCTACTTGTAGTATCTCATAAAGTTAACGCATTCCTGCCTGCTCGTATGCGAAAATGGGTCAGAGCTTCACCATATGCTCAGTAGACGAGGCAGGCCACAAGTGACACCACTGACAAGCGTCCATTACAGACTTTCTGCTAGCGAACTGTCAGTTCCTCGCAATTAGACTTTTGTTTTCAGGATTGCGTGAAACAGTTGTACATCTCAACAAATAATCTGTAATTTTCTATTTGCATTTTTGTATTCTCATGCCTAAAGTTTTTTTTGCGAAAGAATTTCTAAACTACGCAGTAGTCACGAAAATTCTGAGTTACCCGGTTTTTCTAATTTTTATCTAACTTGTCGCTTAATATTTAGCTTCTTCTAGTGCTGCGACGTCCAAAGCAGTACAGCCTTTGAATGAGTCATATCTCGACTTTGCGGCGATGAAAGGTTCATCCTTTCCTGCTGAAGACGATGAAGAGAAAGTTCGTCCATCCTGTGAACGTGAGAAAAGCAACGCTGACACCTTTCAGCGGCCTTTCTTTCTGCTGCTTAATGATGAGGAAGTGATTGGTATACTTATCTGTTTTTGGCTTGTTATAGCTTTATATTCGGCTGTTTTTCTTAACGTATTTGTCGGTTTGATAGGAGCGGTGAAAAATTTTCCCATCGTAAGGCAGGAAGCGATTCAGGGTTGGAAGGAAAGCAGGGAAGCTTTGGTTAACGTAACGCTTTTGATGCTTGTCTTCATGCTTCGATGGTAGTTATATTGTCTTTTGTTGTAGTTCTACAAGCGTCGAAAACGATTTACGAAACGGAAGCTTAAAGCGTGTGCTGAATGATGAATAACTTTCATGCGTTAATAATTCATGATATTGTTAAATAAAAATTTCAGTTGATTCTTCCAGCGTTTAGCTGTCTCTTCGACTCAACCGGTGGTGTAGTTAGGCATCCTTCTATTGCTTTTGAAACTTTGATTTGCTGAAATGTATCTTTCCTCTAGTGGTCGCTTCCACAGCTGCCGCTTCTACGGTGATAAGCACATCTAATAATTTCTTTTGGCGGAACTGTATATAAAAACTTTCACCTTTCGAACCTTATGTCAGCGCATCTGACAGCCTCCGGCCTCTATTTGGAGCCGTCGGACGGTGATCGTTGAAATATTTTATCATCGGTATTGTGGCTTTTCTGTCTAATCGAAAATTGCTTGTAAACATGAATGGCACCCAGTAACAACAGTAGTCAGATAATCTAGGACATTTGCTAGGTGTATCTTTCCTTCGACGCTGTGTTCGAACAGTTACATTCTGAACCACCTCCAGTGTAATGTTGAGAGTATATCTTCTTAACCTTTAGTAACCGCAAAAATTATAAAGATATTCTGCCATAGAATAAATTTAGGTTGATCCAATTAACAAACATTTATTCCAGATTTGTGTAGCAATATTTGATTGCTTGAAACATTCCGAAAACAAGCAACTTCGAAGTACGAGAAGTTAGCACGTTCTGGTCGCATGCTTTCAACCATTAAGATGCGTAGTATTAAATTGTATTTTCCACGTTTGCCCTTCTCAGACTGCAATTCTCAATATACTTGCTTTTGCTTATCAGTTTTGCTTCAATCTTATAGGAAGGAGTTTCGCGCGATTGTCAATGTGCTGGAACATTCGCGATGTGTTAAAACGTCAATAAAACCGTCGATACGACGACAGTCGTACCCCATGTTAAGAACGATACGGAACAGTTCTTCGTAAGTTTCGAACAAATTCGACTTGAAACTCTCATAATTCCCATAAGTAAAGTATAATCGTCATTCTAAAGTCAAGCACCGAACTGCACAAATTAATTCGTGATTTCGTAGATGGAACAACTTGTGTTGCTGCAAGTTTCATATACTGTTGTGTCGAAAACGGAGGAAACGATCGTATTAAAGTAGATGGTGTGTTTTCTAACAAAATTCCAAGGTAAACACGGCATCGATGTGAACTTACGCGCTATACATAATGTATTCAAATGAGCTAAAGAAGGATTTCTGGCTGCGTGATTACTGTCCGATCCGGTGCAAGATTCTGTATCTGATGATGGTGTACTACTTGTAGGAAAAACGCAACTTACCATCTCAGTATTTCTGTTTGGATACCGAGCCTTATTGGAATCGAATTCATGGCATGAATTGAAAGGCAAATGCTGTTTTGCCACTTTCTACATGTGTAGATGAAACAGATGCATGTAAGAGTATATTTGAAAGCCCTTGGTTGAAACAAGGAGTTTAAGAAAGGGATTTAAGATCGTGATTAACTGCAATAATAAACCTAATATATTTAACCGTCTGTTCCAAGATCAGCAGTCTTAGCGTAGCTCTCCTGTCTTTCAACAAATGGGTGGGAAGAGAGTGAAAAGCTCGAATATCCAAAAACAGTTTCGGTTTTAGGCAAACAACTATCCATGAACAGAGTGGATTCCCGCGCTTCTGAACACATAATGGAGAACTTTTCTCTGTCCTCATTTTTACATTCTGTTTTGGAATGTCGATACCGTTCATACATTCAGTATATATCGCACCTATCGTTCTAGGTGCATCTACGATATTGTAATTGATAAACTTTACTTGTACAAGCGAGTTTCATAATCCAATCTCGTTGCTGCGATGGTACTTCCAAAATGAGGCTGCTTATTAACGTTGTGGAAGTTTTGTTCAGTTCTTCTCGTCATACACTTAAAATTGAGAAATGCATTTATTATGCGCAACTCTAGCAATCGAATAAATTATTCAGTCGACTGACTAGTTCCAGTGTTTCTTCATAATGGTCCGAGTTGATTTCTGCAATTTCTTCTGTCGTTAGCAGCTGTTGAGTGGTCAGGAACTGTAGCT
The DNA here is from genome assembly GCA_900618415.1 of Soboliphyme baturini. Lineage (NCBI taxonomy): Eukaryota > Metazoa > Nematoda > Enoplea > Dioctophymatida > Soboliphymatidae > Soboliphyme > Soboliphyme baturini. The sequence goes on along the minus strand of UZAM01009412.1, from coordinate 13,067 downwards.
GTCACTTTTACATGGCTGAAAAATGAAAAGATAAAGGCAGGGGCTCGTCAGATTTGATGTCTAAGCTTCAATAATTGCCAAAGTTTGTTAGTGCTGTTATAAGACAATTAATACATCGTTATAATCCATATTTAATGCAATTAACACATGATCATAATTCCTACTAATTCTGAAAAAGGGATCTTTTTGCATGGCATCAATAAATGTTTAGTACTCAGATGCAAAGGTTAATAACATAATGACGATGGCATACAAAACAACAAGAGTCTACACCGAATAAATTCGCTAAAAGCTTCAAACTTACTGCAGGTGGGGTTATCCGCTCTGTACTGCTCAAAAGTCTATTTCAGCCCCCCTGCAGCGCAATTCATTGACGTTGTCCGTGCGTCGAAGGTACGTCACTTATGGAAAGCGAAAGGAAGTTGAAATGCTAGCATATAGGGTGTGACAAATACATTACGGAACAACTGTTTCGAAAGTAATTCGTAGCTCCACTTACTGTCAAACAATCCCTGCAAATCATTTTTACGGTAGTTGCAAAGACATGTAGCGTTCGGTGTTCCTTCAGTGTAATAGTCGCCTGTTTTGTGTCACATGGCCCATCGTAATGTACGATTGCTGTATCACAAATAACGCCTAAACCTTCAAGTAAACTAAATTATATAGTGTAACCTAATTGGTCATCTATAGTAGGTTTTCTTATTTGTGCTTTTCGTCCTTCACTGGTCGAATCTGCGTAGCGAGCAATTTTGTCTAATTCCAGTTTGTTAGAGACAGCCTGTTAATTTTCCGTTGTGTAGACAGACAAGCATAAGATAATGTGTATAACAGGATATGTTTTGCACATTATTTAATGTAGCAAAGTCACTCGTATACCAGTTTTGTTCATATATTTGTCTATACTTGTATTTGTTTGTGTATCTCGCTGGAAAATAGTTTGCTTTGAAATGCTGAGAGCCGAAGATGTTATTTTTCTGTTTTACGCTGATGATTTGTTTTGACTGAGTCTGCTTTTTTTGGTTAAGTTTCGATAATTCCAATTAGGAGTGCCTTCTGAATCACTGACCACTGTAAGAATTATTAGCATATGTACCGTGGATTGCAGTCGCGTAAATTTTGTTGACTGGCAGTTACTGGCCTTTTTTATCATTACCAGGAGATATTCAGTTTTTATATGATCAGACCGTCGATACTATTGCAAATCCTAGTGTGGTCAACTTGATCTGAGCGCCACAATACGCTTTCTTGCAATAGACACCTAATGTGCAGTTATCTGCTGTCCATTTGACCTATGGTAACTCATTTTGTGTGGAGAATATCAACTGTGCCGTTGGGATTGAAGTATCGACTTTACTGTGTATGCGAAATGTTTTAGATTTGTTGTTCTTCGTTCGCTACCGATGACCTCTACTGACGACGATGGTTTCGTCCTTGTCAAAAGGCGTCATCGACGGCACTCAAAAAGATTGGAAGCCGAAAGTAATAAGGTCTCGCCTGTTGGTGGCCATCCCTCGTCACTCCAAACGTTTCCTTTTGACCAGCTGATGAACAGGCTGCAAGCCGCTGGCCAGAGATTGGTCGATTTAAAATTCATCGAAGAGATAGTGCAAGTGACGAGAAAGAAGCTTTTCGTTACCACTGGATCATCTCTCTCGAAGGTGGATGTAGTGTGCTATGGTCTGGGTCATTTCAGCTTCGACCGTATGTCACTCAGCCAACTGTCCCTGCTTCGAGGTCTGATGTCCGACGGTGACACATTCGGTCACTGTTTCGTTTATGATCCGGTTTTCTCGAAGCAAGAGATGATATTTCTCGAAAACATGAAATTCGAAGTGATCAAAACGAACGAGGTCGGTTTGAGGACCGTCTCATCGCCAACGCTGTTCTTCATGCCTCATTGCGGCCGACTGCTTTATAACAACGTACTGTACGCTAACAGACACAATTTGAGACAAATCATTGTGTTCGGCAACAGGTTCAGTTTCATCACGGAAACTCAGTTATCAAACGAAGAGAAGCATTGTCTAAAATATTTATTTGTTGCCTCAAAAATGTGCGAAGAGATACCCATCGTTAATCGTCTTCATTATGATGATTATGATTATGCCTTTAATGACCTGACCCTTCACTCTTTCCCTTTCGATTTTCTGCCTTCAAGCATCCCTGGCAAAGACGACAACAACCACCAGCCTTCTCCAAACTATCCGCCGAGTCTCTTAGAGGAAGTCATCTCGCAATAGCAGTTTGATAACGTCTTGTTCATTGTGTAACTACCGTGCGACCCCCACCTAACGATTATGCTTTATTATTGCGTAAGGCTTTTAGACATGAACGTTGCTAGCAGCTGATTATGCGCAGAACGCTGCTCTCATGCATCGCTTCGCTTAGTGTAAAGACCAGCACTGTAAAGTGCTTTACGACCGATGCGACGGATCTCGCTATCAGACTCTGTGCACCGTCGCAAGTGTCGTATGTCAGCCGTCGCTTTCTGCCAAAACGGAAGCCTTTGCCACAGTACAAGTACGACTACTCGGTGCTCGACGACCGACCATATACACATAAACCTCTGTATTTGCCTCGTCTAGGTGGACGTGACCCGGCAACAGGTCGATTTACATTTTTCTCCCTTCTACATCTACCGCTGATCAACTTTCACTCGTTTCAGGCAGAAAGGTTAACCAACACGTCGGTGGTGGCTACAAGTTCGAATTCACGTGGATCAGCTTCGATCGCGTAGGCCCTACGGACGGAACTTTCTACGATGAACGAGTAAATTCTGTTTTCTTTCTCTTGTTCTCTTTTTCTCGTCATCATAGTGGTAAATTATTAAGTGATAGTGGAAAGCCATTTCTTCAAGTGAGTGCATTGCTGCTCTGTCATGTCTACGTAGCAAATCGCTCAGGAAATGAACCCTTCCGCGCGACGAGCTGTTACAGTAGTTACGGTTTTTGGCTTACCGCACAGACAATGTTTGTGAATTACCCTATGATGTTTTTTTTTATGCCGGAAAGCGACACGTCAGAATAAATGAGAAAATTTTTGTCAAATCTGAAACTATTGAATTTAACTGTGTAGGTACTGGAAGTGAGGTGCGACCCGATCGAGACAGCGCATGTCGCACTAGTAGCCGGATCGAGGGGAAGGCGATGGATTCTGGCTACGGAAAATATGAAGGCCGGCGATCTAATTCGTACGACGTGTACGATCCCAAAAATGCCCGTCAAAGGTAAAGAAGGAGATTCGTGGCCGGTCGGGGCGCTGGTGGCAGGAACGATGGTCAACTGCGTAGAACTATACCCCGGCGAGGGCAAGGATTATTTGGTGGCGAAAAATGCCGGTACATTTGTGACCATTACGCGGAAGATAAATGACATGGTCGTTATTCAGGTATGATATAGAAACTACGAATTGGCCTCCTATTCTTGTGTGTCAAGTGAGAGGTGCCGGCGAAACCTTAGGATATAGTAAAAGTGGATATTATCTTCATACTGTCTTTTTCGTGCGTAGTTTACTCAAACTAAATATTAAATTTTGCGTTGTGTAACTGTTTTTTCCACGACCGTAGCCGACGTTTAAATACGTTTCCGCAAATCTGCCAGAAACGTTCAATATATCTTTTACGGTGTCTGTCTTCTAAGGGTATTAGAACAACTAAGCTTATAATATATCCGCTGTACATACTTTATATTGCCAGTTTTATTTCAATCTGTAACGCTACTTTGTGTATCTGATTTTAGCTGCAGTCCAAAGCAGAACTGTGCATCAAACCAGAGTGCATGGCAACTGTCGGCAGACTATCAAATTTGGATTACCGAAAACTTGAGTGGGGTAGCATACACATGAAGCGGCGTTTTGGCATTAAGCAGGCGAGTGGTTTGTGGCATCGCAAAGACGGCTACGCTGGACGCAAAATCAAACCTGTTCCGCCGATGAGGGTTATAGACTCGGTGAAGAAGCAGGAGGGTGAGACTCGGAAAGTCACGTTGACGAAATTCGATTTGAACGCGCAATTTGGCACCGCGGTGTCGAACCTCCTTTTCGGATATCGACGATGAAAAATTTTCTGCTGTTTACATTCTCTGCAGTTTGTACTTAGCTTTGGATTTTGCTGACTCTCATATATTAAATTACTTTATACTGCCCATGCGTTGGCAGTGTTCACTTCTACAGTTCCCATGATGTTCTCTCTAGGAATCTATGCTGTTTTTGCTTTTTTGTGTTTAACTGCATCTTTCGAGGAATGGGCAGAAAGGACGCTGCGGCCTCCGGGTATTCTTTGCCGATCGACCAGTACCGAAAGCAGATAGGCCGCCATCAGACGAAAAGGGCACGAAGTGACGTGAAAATCATGAAGCAACGGAGTGCTCAAAAGAAGCTTAACTTGAAATCGATAAAATATGGGTTACTGGTAATAGTTTTGTTGTTTATTGCGTTGCTTGTTGTGTATACTGTTTTGTACGCTTACATGTCTAATACAAGTGCCATTAATCTCCTCGTCAGTGCGTACCACGATGCCTTGTTGCATCTTCATCATTTGCTTGATCGTTAGACAAACAGTACCTGAGTTGAAGGATGCAAATTAGTGCTATAAGCTGCCGTGATTATAATGTATGTTGCATACGTTGTTCATACATTTGTACGTTTATGGCATGAGGAGTTTAGTCATTAAGTGAAATGACGTTGGTTTTTTTCATGTTATTTTTGTACTGCCATTATTGTGATTTTCAGTGATTAACAGTTTTTGAATTGTGTCATTTTTGCTAAGCTCTGAATACTTTCACAAACGTCTAGTTGCCACCACGAAACAGCCTTCTCTAACTTATGTGTACAGTATTGTTCGGTATTCAGTGTTCTTTTCTGAGGTGCAAGTTCCTTGGCAGAATTACACGGTTGAGATGGAGCTGAACTACTGGGGGAGCAAGTCTACTTCGATGTCAAGCATCAACAGCACGGCTAACCAAGACAGTAGTCCGCCTTTCTCATAGCAAGTCGACTGATCTCTAACAACCAGGTGAATAACAATGAAGCGGCGTTCGTGGCGTGTTCACACAGTGTCTAAGAGATGTTTCGTACTTCGGAGGTGCCGGCCGTGATTCCTCTCTCGCGCAGTCTTTGTCGTATTCACGAATTTCCTTGAGCAAGGAATTTATCACACATCGCTTCAGACAGGTCGATCGGTAGATCGTCGAATTCAGAACCGGTTGGTTCTGAGTTCAACCCTCGGTCAGGGTTGGTCACTCGCCCTTCCGGTTGATAAATGAGTGTCATTCTGTAGAAAGGAAATAGGAGACTACACGCTACGATTGTCACATGGTTGTAGTCATTGCTTTTAAAATAAGCCACTCATGGCAGATGGTATAAAAAGCAAAAATCGGCACCACAGTTTTCATAAGTGTTATGAATCTGTGAATGTTGCTTTGAGAAAGCCAGCATCAACATTCATGTCGGAGAGCAGACAAAGACCAGAGCTAGGGAATGTAGGTAAGACGGGGTATATCCTAAAGTCAGAAGCTGACGCGTAGTGAAATGAGTGGACTTAAATGTCTAATGAATGATACGTCTTCCTGGCGTTGTTAATGCGTATCACCTCTTTAATGCCATTAACACGTAAGGTGTGATGCAGTTTTGTATGCTCGTATTATAGCTGCTCAGACAACCTATACATGCTTAAATAGTTCCCTAGGCTTCTAGCAGCATGCAGATGTAACTTTAGTGTATAACTCGGTGCAAGTAGCAGTATAATTCATTCTTTACGTCAGAATTGGTGCAAACCGACTAGTTGATTCTAAGCCATAACTCAATATATGATGCTTAACGGCTATAAAAGTATTTCGGCCAATGGGGTGAGCATGTATGTTGCTGGAACCACAAATCCTCCAGTATTGTTACAAACAAGTATTCTTTTAGCTAACACAAACATGCTGTTGTACGCGATGCTCTGGCATTATACAAATCTCATGGAGGCTTGATGTGCTTAAGTGGCAGTCTACACCGCTTGAAGTAAACGGTTGCATTTGCACTGTGTAACCCAATAGAACGGGTTTTATGAGTCATTCTCTATGACAAAATTAGTGTAAGCTAACTGGTTGCTTTAAACCATAACCAGGAGACAACACTCACGGAATCCTACAATGCTGAGAAACGTTATCCTTAGTGCTATGAATCATTCATTTGCCAGTATCTGCTTTCAAATAGGCCTCATCGATGTCGAGGTTACAGAGAGCAGGTAGTGATTTAAATAATGAATGCATGCCAGAGGGAAGTAATATGAGGCACATTTCACTTCCGCCAAAATTGCTATATCGACATGTAGAAGAACTCACAGCTGAAAGTGGCTTCTGTGTCAAAAATGTCCTTCCAACTTTCTGAGGTAGATTAATGAGTGTAACCTATTAGAAAATAAACATGACCGATCAGCTGTAGATTTTACCTTCAAGACATTCATTTGAAGCCCTATGAAAGAAAAATACCACAAATGGTGCTATGACAAGTGAAATACATAACAGTGAGTACTTCTGAACTGTTATGATAACCGCGAAGACTTTCCGTGAATTCGGAAATGGTCGTCTAACGAGAACATCGCAATCAGGGTTGACAACGCTGTGAATCTAATAAGGCAGTTCTGTCGAAAAGAAAGGAAACAGAGTCATGAACATCAAACGAAGTTTATTAGTTTGCGCAACAAACATGGCTGTCAGCTTGTCGGTCTCCCTTATATTTCCATGACTGATTGTCATTTATGGCACCCTCTATTTATTATGCCTAATTACATGCGCTAATTTCCGTTTCCAGGTCATGAGTGTATTAGTGTTCTCTGCTGATGCCGTATCTACGGCTCGGCGACCATCATAGTTTGTAGTTTCCTCTTGTTTCCCACAAAGTGGTACTTATTCATTAACCTCGGAAATGAAGGCGTGACCAAAACTCCAACCCACATCATTCCAAAAGAACCACGGTTTGATAATGTACAGAGATTCCCGAATATGCGTCAATATTCCTATAATTCGCAAAACCAAAACATAATGATATAGTCATGTCGCTTACGTTCTAAACGGACAGTTCAGTGTAATATCGTAGTCAAAATTGGGATGTGCATGATGCCATCAATCTAAATGGACATGATATTTGTCATTATAAGTTATTATAAGGCAGTGAGGCGGTAAAACTGGTAAAATGAAAACAAGGCTCTGAACAACTTCCCTTCACTACATCGGTATAGACACAGATACAATACCTTTGACCTCAGCAATTAGATATCGCATGTCTAGCACTAATAGCGCAACTGGTTTCGCTCGGAAATATTGTGGCATAGTAGCTAAGAAGTCGGCTTTTAACTCTGAAGGTGACGGGAGTGAGAATTTTACCGCAAATTCCCTTGAGCAAGGAATTAACCTCACGTTGCTTTGACGCAACCGACCGAGAAACAGGTAGTAAGTCGGTGACTTGAGAATAATGGAGCAGCTTGGCATTTAGGTCTGGTCATACCAGGATGGAAGAGGCGTAGGGCCATGCAGTATGATGCGAGCGTGCCTTGTGGCTACACTTCCACTTGACCCACCTGGTGGCTGACTATCCAGTGTGGCAATCACCACAAAGCGTAACCTTATTTGCATTCTCCATCATTACAAATAAGAAAGAAAATTTCCATCAGATGGTGTCACAAAACATTTTCTAATCGTATCTACATGAAGAAGCGCTAAAGACCTCAGTAGGCTTAAATAGGTATGATAGCGGCAGTAACGCATTAGTAGTACTAGTACGGTGTTAAGTACTTATTAATACAATGCAAGATGCCAGTTTCTGCTTCCAACACTGTACAAAAGCAGGAATGAATTAATACTGAATCAAAGGATCACCGATCGCCCGAAGTAGCTGAGTTAGATTGGTTGCAGCATTGTTTTTGTAGAGCTCAGTTATGTTACTCACATTGAAGTGAGTACTTCCGTCGCATATCGTAACTCAGAACATAACAGGCTACTAAATTTGCATGAAATTAATGAACGCTGTCCTGGAACCTGCGCAACGGACGTCTCCATGAGAACACATGCTGCAATCGTTCAGACTCCCATGTCCTAATAAATCATTGCAAGAGCGAAAATTCTTTTCTCATCTACGCATCAAAACTGACCAGAAAGGCCTCCGTAACAACCGGCACTAATTGCACTATCTGAGTTGCCAGTGAAAGTCAGAAAGTTCCAGGTTCAATGCAGATATTTGTTGTAACGATATATGCTACTAAAATCATTATACTTCCTTCAACAGGTAGGGCTCACACCTTGGAACGATAAAAGTCCATCTTATTACTAACCTAGCATTGCATGAATGCCATAAATAGCTATTTTTTCCTCTGCAAAATTCATTTACCATTTATGCATCTAAGGAGACCGGAGAGACCCGTGTAAGAATTGGAATTTCAAAGCACCTTTTGAACTGCCAGCGCAAGTCAATAAGGTAACAGACATGTCGTCGCTGTAACTAAATCTCTTTTGACCTGTCTATGACTCAAACCTTGAATTAAAAAAAATTCCATTAAGTTGTTAAACAAACATTGCATAAGAAACTGTAACGAAAATGTTTGCTTTTCAAAGCTGGTCTACACTGTCATCAAGGCACAATTTTTGGTAACAATTTAAACAGTCACTTCACTTAGAGTCAGCGTCCAACGAACGAGCATGGTCAGAGGGATTTTTTAACATTCTCGAGAAGGTTTTAAAAACATCCAACAAATATTCTATATCATTCGTTGGCGATGAGGAAGAACTGGAAGTCGACGTGCTTCCTTCACTTTTCTCTGAGGCTTCAGTGTCTTTAACATCAGTGGCGAACCCGCCACGACTTTGGGACGCGAGCGGAGCGTCAGACGTGCCGACGCTGCTCCGCGGTGTGGCATCTTCCTCTGCCGTCTGATCAGATGGGGAACGTGAGTCCGGGGAAGAACGAGCCCCAGCGGATGCCACTGCACTTGTCACCAATGGCAGAAAGCAACTGATGAATTTTTGAATGGCCGGATGACGGAAAATGCTCACGAGAGTCGTCACATTTGTCCGTTCTAGCAACTGTTTGTCAATGTGCAGCGTCTTCAGGAGCAAGGGGTGGGCGCCGACGATCACTCCTTTGTCCAGCTCGCCAGAAATGATCGTTCGCACAGGGTTTATCCACTGCTCGAACAGCTTTCGAGCACCTCTGAACGGCGGCAGGTACAAGTAGATCATGAATACGGTCTTTAGCAGCCAGTAAATGGGG
>UZAM01009397.1:5320-17300 GCA_900618415.1 Soboliphyme baturini | reverse complement strand
GTTTCCTGTTTTAAAGTCCGTTAAGTGCTGTCGCCTTCAAGCCATGTTGAAGGATGTTCAAAATGCAAACTTTGTATATCCGCAGCTTTGTACTATTGCCATCAATTTTGTCCTTTGTCCTTCTAGACTCTATACAACTTGTTGCTCGTTGCCATTGAAAACCCACAGCGCCTCGTAATTTCGTTTTTCACTCGTCCGTCAAAGGTACCTTTTCCATAGCTTCAATGTCAAGGGTCAGACGGACCTTAATCGAGATTTTGCCGATTTCATTGTATTAATCGAGAGATCCAAACCGCAACAGCCGCGCATCCGCCTTAGGAACCGTGATTTCGCGATTTGGAAGTTCAGTCGTTCCGTTTACTTGTAAAATTCGTACGCTTTCGGAATTCTAAGAGTGCTGCTTTCTCCTAACATGATGTTTCTCCATTTGAGATGACATCGACATAAAAATATTGAAAAAGTACATCATATTGCATGTAACTTTGCCAAGCTTATGCGTATGCACGTGTTGATGTTACTTTAGGGATAAACGTTGAAGGTTTAACTCAGATGGCATGTGATGCTCGTATGATGGACAGCGATTCGCGGTCACTCACTGTTCAGACTATTGCCGGCCATATAGAAGACGCGTTGGAAATCCAGCGAGAGGTGACGGAGCACGACTTGTGCGCCACCTGCTTTGGCAACCGCTTCAGCAGCTATGTCACCTACCTGTACATTATGATCAAGCTGCTATACGTCGTAAACGTTTTGGGCCAGATATTTCTGCTGAACACTTTCCTCGGTACCAGCAACGTGCTGTATGGCTTCCATATACTGATGGACCTACTGAACGGTCGCGAGTGGGACGAATCAGGGAATTTTCCGCGAGTGACCATGTGCGACTTTGAGATCAGAGTTCTAGGAAACGTCCACCATCATACTGTACAGTGCGTCATCATGATCAACATGTTCAACGAGAAGATATTTCTGTTTCTTTGGTTTTGGTTTCTAGTCGTTTCGTTGGTGACGATTTGCTCATTCTGTCACTGGGTAGTCATATCACTAGTTCCCGGGCAAAGGATCAAGTTTATTCGGAAGTATCTGCATGCTACCGATTTAATCACGGATAGACAGTCGGTAAAAAAATTTGTACACAAGTACCTTGGACTGGACGGCGTGTTCTGTTTGAGGATGATTTCCGCTCACGCCGGTGATATAATGGCCACTGAGCTAGTCGTGGCGCTGTGGCGCAACTTTAATGACATGGTCAGGAAATCACCGATCGAAATGTTCGAGGGAGCCAATATCAACATGCATTCGCCCATGAAAATGACTGAAATGAACTTCAAAAGCTGGCTTCTCGGACAACATTCCAAGAAGCCCAACTTTGAAGTGGTCAACCCGACAAGAGGCAAAGGTAAACGACGAAAATCAGACGGCTATTTCACATTCGTGTGACGTCAGTCATTACATGTGAGCTTATTGTTTATTTTTAGGCACATATTGACCAGTGTTATTAGGGTAGCTTTAACTCCAAAGGTGCTCGAAATTATATTTCTCATCATATAACGATAATTTGACCACGTTTCAGAAAGCGTTCGATTTGTACATGTGTTGCAATATGCAGTTACCTCTAGTTACGATTGATCTGTTGTTTTGTACGTTTATGGCATACTGTACACATCATGAACGACTACCGTGACCGTCCGTGATTGTGATGCTCTGATGACAGCATTTCTTGTTCGTATAAAACATATGCATGTGATCAATAATGACGGCTGCTCTGGCATTTCATAACCGGAATGACTTACGACAAAAATGGTGATTTTGTACCGGCTTTGCTCGTTTGAAACGAAATCCATGCTTTTTTAAATAATTGCATAACTGCACCAAATGAATGTGCATTTCAAACATGTGTAATTTCAAATCTGAAATAATTTTTACAAGAGATCAGATCGCCTTTTCATCAGCGCACAGTAAACTGTTTCTTCGCAACTCGTAAGATTTAAACAAGCACGAAGCCAAAATAGTTACCACGTTTTATTGCAATATAATCTGCAGGCCAGACTTTGCTCCTTCGAGTAAATTCACTTTAAAATTTCAAAACAGAAAGTTTATTCCATTACGCCACAACTTAGCTATTAACAACATTAAAACAAAATTTTGCTCAAATCAGACACCGGCTTCATAGCTGATTATCGGGAACAGTGATAATGGGACGATACAAAAACTGCTCTTACCGGACCACAGAACCCCCTAGCATGGTTCGTCAAGAATGGCTGAGCTGAAACAAGATTGGGACAGGGGAACCGGAGAACATATTTCACCACTGGAAGATGAAGTCCATCCAGCAACGTGACTGTGGTCATGAAAATAAGACCATATTATTTTCAAAGTCCCGCCATGAAAGTTCACGGCAAAATACTGAGGAACAGAATGATACTGCGGAAATAATGGTGGTAGCCAATATTCAGTTGTTTAGAAATCTGAACATTTAAGTTGCCAATGGTCTCCCTCACCCCGCCCCCAATTACATGACAGAAGAAAATTATCAGGAATTACAAATTCGATAAAAACCATTACGACTATCGATAAAATAGAGATTAATTTACATATCCTACTATTTCATCGATCACTAGCTAATATGATGCTTCTGCAATTTCTCATTGCTCCAGAAATGAAGGTAGGTTCAGAAAGGAATAAAAGTCAGTTCTGGCACATGTTGTTTTAAACCAAATTACTTTTCGACCGCAGTGACCCTGTCGTCTAAATCTTTCAAGTACGTCAACAATACCGTTGCCTCAACAACATTCGTATCAACGCCAGATTCAGAAGGATACGAGAAGGGCATTTCATGCACAATCACATACTGTTATACCAGCAAACTTCATATGAACGCATATACAGTGAATCTGCATGATGATGAACACGAAGAACCCAATATCAAACGACCTATCATCGCATACTACTCTATATACCAATAGTAACCTTCTAATTTCCTCATTACATCATAAGCGTTTGAGTTTTACCGGCATCACATGATGTCGTCAGAAAGGTTACTAGCACAACAATAATTCAGATTTATGCATCACAGCCATCTTTTGCTGACGCTGACAGAACACTTCATGGAGTCAAGATGACTAATACAACATCCCTAGAATAAGCAGGCTTTCAAAAATAATAGCTGCTTTATAGGCAAAGCATTACTGTAAAGAATAAAATGAAATAGCGTGTAGAGAAGGATCTTCGCTTACCGATCAATGGCTTCAGCCATACTTGTTGCTTTGAACCATGCATGGAGAACAGAAGATCATTAACCACTATTCAAGCAGGCAACGAATGGATGCCACCTTCCATAACTTTCGAAATAAGGTCACAGAACTAGTAAATATCTGGACCCGTAGCTTACTGAAGTATAGTGCACACCACTTAGGTAAGATCATAATTGTTAGACCTATTAATCAGCAGCATCTGTTGGGTTTTTTTGCTTAACGCAAATCATATCTACACTGATTTAATGTCGACAAATAATTTTCAAAAATCAAATAAGGCATTTTAAGTTTCTCTTGATTTACATAAAACAAACATTTAGCATAAAAATACAAAATTCAATCAACGGGTTTTCCTTGAATGGTTGCCACAATGTTTCTACTTCCTAAAAGTACTTACTGATGAACCGTGGCGGAAAACCGTTAATCATACCGCCATGATTTCGATGTTCGCAGAGCCATATTCCTTGCCAAGTTCCTAGGTTAAGCTGGCCTCGAGTTATCGGGATACACAAAGTTGGACCAATAAACGCAGTTTTGATGTGAGCCGGCATGTCATCTGGACCTTCACAGACGTGGCGAAAGCCAAAATTCTGAAATGATCGATCACAATACACTAAGAGAAAACAAAACAAATGTTATACAAATAAACCCGGTATTATGGGTTTACCAACGAATTGCTAATTTGTTGGATAGTGGCATTTCATTAAGTTTTCGAAGAGACTTCTGTTCGGCCTTACAAGTGATGCGATTTTGCAGCCATAAAATTCAAGTACTAAAATACCACGGATCCGCTATCTGCGTAAACAGTCCATTAGACTACTAGAAGCCGAGTAGATATGGAGAAATTGTAAGGGGAATAAAAGCTATAACTGTTTATTTCTGCCTTTACAAAAACACCAAATTTGTTAAAAATGTAAATATGGACATTAGCTGGAAACTCCATTAAACATTATGCAAAATAAAATTTAATGTAACTTACATAAAGGCATTGTAACGTCCTCATTTTGCTTCTAGTGGTTCAAGGTGGTCTACACAGGCCGCGGCTCCAAAGTATTTTAGCACCGAGCGCGAAATATTGTTGGATCAAAAAACCGTTCGAACATCAACAGATATTCATCGATCCGTAGGCATATATAAAAAGTTCAACAAGGTACAACTGATTTATTAGCAAACCGACAGATCTAGATACCGCCGGTAAGAATAACATGTCTGCCACTCGCATAGATTTTCGTGGCGTAGTCAACCCGTCCACTGTACTAGAGGACCGTTTAATCAGATCGCATTTGTCGGATGGATGTGAATCGGGACAAGCAACAGATTGATTGATATTCTTACAGACAGTATCAAAAACTCGCAGCTTGCTAGAAAATCGCCAATAACAAGGTTAATTATTACTGTATGAAACCTATTCACTATGATTATGATGGATGGTGTAAATAATGATTAACGATGCCTGAAGAGGTTTGCCTCTTAATCATGCAAAAATTCTGCTGAATTAATGTGAAATAACTTTCAGAACAATATAATAAAAAATCGAACGTCAAAAATTTCTGTTGACTAATAGGAAATGATTTTTTTTATTCGACTAGTCATCATCAGCGACCGCGCCACAGGATCACTTCGACGTTTCGCCACTCTTCTCGGCCTTGTTCCCTTTACTTCCGTGTACTACATTTTGACAAAAAACTTTTCCATACTACGAAACCACTGTACATCGAAACCGAAGGCAAAGAATTCGAACTCGATTACACGAAACTGAATTGCAAAGAATTTCTCGAAAAGTTACAAACGAAAGAACCGATATATTCACTAGTTCAGGGGTTTTACGGTATTTAAACTTTGCTGTTTCTGGTTCTGAATTTCGTACCAGGTTAAAAATGTCATAAAGAAAGTTTTTTTACGTTTTGCCAATTTTCTAGTTACATGGTACAGCTCTGCAGAAAATTCTTATACAACTGCAGTTTTCAGTAATAATACTAATAATGTCAAATGCTCTTACGCACTAAATCCTAGTTTTCGATGTTATACAAAAACATATTATAACACAATATAACAACTTAGGATTTGAATTACATGCCTTCTTTGTCAGAGAGTAATTAAAAAGAATTGACTCGGCTATTATTCGATAAGTAATGCATTAAAATATGTTAATTTTTCGATTACTTCATGTCTTTCATCACTCACTGATCGGGACTTTTGTTCCTGTGGCAGTGATCATCCATCAAGATGGCATTCCAGAAATATTTGAAGATGCATCCTTTAAGGACTAACTCCCCGCCCCAAACATCCATTAGTCTGAAAGTGTAGTATATGTACCCTTTTCTGAGGAAACTTAGTCTTAAAGAACAAGCAAAACTCTAAACCTTGATTACAGTCGTCACATAAAAACTCCTTACTTAAAGAATGACAGATCTTAACGCCTGTGGTAATTACACCATACTGTACTTCGCTGTGCGAAGTTGTTACTTTAATCATTGACCGATCATGGTAACGTGGAAACTAACGCCAGATCGGTAAAGAACAATAAGATTTGAAAATAAGTTACAAAAGAAAATACGCAAATACTTCCGGAACGAGGTGGTTCAGCATCATTTCAGCGTCGGTCCTAAAAGACACCGTCAATCAGCTGTTTTGTGTGCAAACCTACTTCACCTCACATTCGAGTCCCAATTTTCGTTTAAAGTAATGCTGGCCGATGTATGCTGAACTACAAAAGCTAATTAGGAATGGCAGAACTTTTATCAAAGCACCTCATCGTACTACACAAGTGCAGTACTCCAATATCCACCGACTGCAATTCTGGCAGTGCTTGTTGTATTTCTTCTGTGACCAAATGACAACCCCTTGAACGCGATTTCATGTTAATGACCTTCTGAAACCATACGCATCCACCTTTGCCCGACATCTCTGACCTTTAACTGCTGAAAAATACTGCAAATAAGTATTAGAGTATAAAGAAGCCCATATGCAATTTCTTTACGATGTGAAAAACAATAAGGGCTCAGATATCTGAAGAAACGCCGATCCAGAAAAACTGTTCTTTCCGCGGTTAAACTAAGCAAATAGACTAAATAGAAAATCCAGGCACCAATGAAAAAACGACATCCATACAGGTACAGATCGTTTGCAAAGGCCAAATTTCATATACATATGCCTCAGTAAACATATAATTGAAGAAAACGATGGCGTTTGCTTATTAAGCTGAAAAAGCTAAATACAACAACATAAAAAGAATGAAACATAAATACGCTTACGAAAATAGTCATTTACGTACGGTCAAGTATTTATATCGTAAATCTGTAATGATCTGCAGGTACAATTATCATTAGTGGATATCAAGATAAAGAGTACCATTATAATAAATTGTACCATTATCTGGTCTAACTGTTTTGCCATTGAAATTTCAGCGGTTTAATGCCTCAAAAACAAAGTCGATAATTTTTTAAGAATATAGATGCCAAAGAAAGTTATAGAATATTTGCTTCGTACTGAAATGAAGCAAAAAACCTATGAAGTTCTTAAACAATAACATAAGATACCGTTTACTTATACACAACGCAGAAGATACTGTGGTCAGTCCGTTGACTAATCAATACCGAGGTTTCGGCCCGTGTCTAATAGAACCTTCTTCAGAGTAGGTTGATGGTGAAGTTTCATTAATATGGCTGGTCGTCCATAGCAGTCGATAGTCTCGGGGCCAGAAAGCGTCACTATCTGTAATCAGCATCAAGTCCTTGTCATGAATGCTGTCCATGCGGGATGCCAAAGTGCGACGATGTCAATATTACATATATTATATTCATCTCTCTAAATCTGATTGTGAACTTCTTTCGTGCGGCTTTTCGAAGACAATCGGACATTAGCTTTCCAAAATCATCATCACAATAAATACGAGTCATTTTGTCAACGAGTACGGAAGTCATAACTCACTTTTTCAATTTTGATAAGAGACGGTTAATGAGGTATTGTCGGAAATGGCCCTGTTATGAGCCTTAAGGTCTTATATGAGGAAACGAATTTGTTAAAGGTGCCTCCCATTCGACGGATATAAGACGGTCCACAGTTTGTAGAATGGCTAGCAATGTAACGTGAAAGTCAATGGCAATAAATAAACAGCTGGATCTCAAGCTACTTTGAAACTGATACGTCTGTCGAATGCATGGTATCATTATGCATAATTTTGAGGAAAAAATTTTAATAGGCTGAACGAAAAAGTTTTATTCATTCCCAGAGTTTGGATATCCTGAAAGCGTAACCTTTCCTCAGTAAAGCAGTTTAATAACTGTGTAGAAAAAGGTCTTCATTTTAGTGTGAAGCTTTAATTTAGCCACCACAGAGAAGTAGTCATTCTCTGATTGTTACAGAAAATTTTACGATTACTTTCGTAACACCCAACACTGCATTTTCAATGCTAGAAAGAAATATTTTAAATGGTGTCCTTGAAAAGTCGTTTTCTTTTCTAAGATTTCAGTATGTCCGAGGAGCCTTCAAAATTGAGTATTAAACAACAGAGACTTAATTCAAACTTCAAATGCAGGCTCTAAGTGTCTGCGTCTCCCAGATTTATAATCAATGCCTTCTGTTGCATTATGTTCCTATCAGCTCATTAAAATCGTTCATAGCAGTTGCCATTTTTTTGTTGTTTAACAGTTAACCGTTATTTTTTGTATTTTGTACTTATGCTACCATTTCTTATCATATGTTTCTTATGATACTTTACATTATTTCCATTTTGCAATTTAACGGTTGCACGGAAGATAGGTACGTTTCCGTTTAACGAGTCCTTCCTGTTTAAGCTAAACCTGTTGATCTGGTCTGTATATAGAAGTCATTTCGAAACGTTTGTATTTTGTTGGCGTTATATTTCGTTCAATTTTGCAAAGTGGTCTTTGTTTTACATTAGTTTTTTATTCATTGTAGCATCCTACACAGTCTTAAGTCCTTATAAGTAGTTTGTTGCTGGTCGGTTGTCATGGAAGTCGATGATAATGATATGGAACACCCAATTTCGAGTACAACGGGCAAGACAGAGAAGAAACGGTTCGAAGTCAAAAAGGTATTAGAAATGACATATTATCTGTTGTGCGAATGATGTCATTGTATTTAGTGGAATGCCGTCGCTCTTTGGGCATGGGACATCGTCGTTGACAACTGCGCCATTTGTCGTAATCACATAATGGACCTCTGTAAGTGTGATGGCTATTTCTAATTTGATGCTTAAGGCCATATAGATAAATATAAACCGCATTTGTACTTTTCTTCACATTTTATTCGTCTCACATTTTATTCAGTCTTAATTTGAACGATTATGCAACTTTTCACTTTTAATATACCTGTTGTGTTTTAAATTTACAACCTTATGCTCATTTTCATTCATTATTACTTGGGTCAAGGCGAATTCCTGCCGAAGAGCGCTCTGATCAAACAGCATGGCCATATGCATCGCACGCTTTGGCACGGCTACACGAATGCATCATCCTATCCAAATTATTTAATGGTCAGCGATTCCCTAACCATTTTTTTCGGTTCGTTCACCGAAGCACAATGGGGTGGATTCTTTTTCTCAAGGGAATTAGCGTCTAATAAGAGATTTACTCCACGCTGAGTCTGAACCCGCATTCTAGTGTACAAGGTGGCTTACAAACTATAAACGCCACTGCCATCTCCCATATGGTAACTGAACGTTGTCAATGTGATAGTGATATTGGGTATTAAATATCTTGCTATTTCTTGGGATTTGGGTTTTGAATGCTTCTGAGTTTTTGTTTGGTTAGACTGGATGGTTAGCAACCGTTTTAAATAAACTGATCCTTTATTGTTGCTCTAGCATGTAAATGCATACTGGTTATCTGAAAGGTAACACCGATGGTGAGCAGTGTTCCCTCTGTACAGTTGTTAATGTTTATTTCATGTCAAAGCGAAATTATGCTGTCTGTGATATGTAACTTGGCATGACATGATTTTTTGATTACGTTACTGTACGTGTTTACGTGTTCCTCGCGTTCTGTTTGTAAGCACTGTTGCTTAACAACTTATTTTATTTTTCCTATAGGATAAACTTTAAAACGTCATACTTAGAACATTACTCGGCTGACGAATACGTGTGACTCTGCGTTATTGAACTGCCATGTACGTAGGCCTCTAGGATGCTGATCGACATTTCGGTTTATATGAGAGTAACTCAGATATAAGCAAAACTAATTTATCATCGATCAGTTTGTTAAGTAACTGATTTTTTCTGATTTTTTGACCTACTGTGTGCAGAATCGAACAGAGTTGTTAGACTCATTGTATTTAACCCTTTCGAATCATGTATTGAATTTGTACATTTTCTGATCACCTAAGGCTTCGCTTTCAGGACATATTCAATGTGCTATGGAATTCGTATCTTCGATTCTTAATCGTTACTCTAGAAGTCATCTTCGATTGGATTAAATGTCCCTCATTTTCTTCAGTGCTAGTGGTGATACATATACCTTTGCAGCGTGTAGAAAGTGTGTTATTATGATAACATTACGAAGCACATTTCATCGTCGGAAACTCTTTCGGACTATATTCTATCTTTGAAGTGTGCATAGCTCCATTGTTGGTTTTCTTGTCATTCTGCTTCAACATATTATTCTTTTAACCTAATTACACAGTGGAAGTATGTGAGTAAACTATTAATAAGGCTAGTTAGCTTTGCTCGTCATACCATCTTTCTTTTGCCATCATATAATGATAGATTTAATATTTTGCTGACTTTTGTTAGGTCTGTATGAATCAAATTTTGCTATGCTGAAAAGTAAGATCCCCATGTTATTTCATTCAGCCGGTGAGACTAGGCATTCCTTCTTTTATTCGTTTAGTAACCGCATTATGAAGCAAAATAAGCATAAATTGATCTGTCTAAGTACACTGCAAAAAGATTGTCTGTCAAGCGATAGATAAATGTTGACGCTTCAGCCCATGACTCACAGACTCTTCAACATGAGGTAGTTGGTTGTTTCTTAGTTGTCTGCAGCTGCTGATTCATCTTGAGCCTTAAGACTCACTTTGGTAGCTTTGTGCTTACATCTTAAACATTTTTGGCTCGCTTGTCAGTCATGTCCTTTGATTCGAGGCATTGTTCGAAATTGGCAAAATGGCCTTTTAACACAACGACTTTGACTTATTTAAAAATTAATTATTTTCTGTTTAAGTTCTAAAGATTTGATTTTAGGTATAGAATGCCAGGCAAATCAAGCTGCTGCCACAAATGAGGAATGCACCGTCGCGTGGGGAGTCTGCAACGTGTGTTAATTTCATATTCTCAGGTACTACGTTACAGTGTGATATTATAGCACGCGTTTCATTTTCACTGCATATCTCGATGGTTGAAGACACGTCAGGTTTGCCCGTTAGACAATCGTGAATGGGAATTTCAAAAGTATATTCATGTTAGATGCTCTTTTTATTTTTATTGCATAATAATTTATTTAGGTACGGACATTAAATGGTACCTGATGGTTGTTTTCCAAATTCATTGCTCTTTTTGTGCATATTAGTGTAGCCAATATATTGTATCAGTCAGTATTCTTTGATCATGTGGCTTTTTTAGCTACTGTTTCATATGTTTAAAATATTAAGCAGTTTTCAGAAATTACCACCTGTAATCGAGAAACCGCTACTATAGATCGAATTTACTGACAAGCTGACATGAAAACTGCTGAATGGTCAACTATTGCATGTCTTCTTATCTGGAGCCTGATGCAAGTCAGTTTTCAAAAAAAAGCACCAACAAAAAACAGCACGAAGTAGTAACATATTAGTTTGCTGGGAGGCTGTAATTAATAGGCAGTGTGCAAGCACCAGCATAGTATAGGCACGACATCTTTGTAACTATGACATTTTATAGCACAAATGATGGTTATGGTTGACTGAAGAAGAAATCATACCAGGATATTCAACTCCTTTGTGGTAAATGCGTTTGTACGTGCAATTCATGCTCTTGTACTTAGATCTACAGATAGGTATCCAGTGTAAAAGTTATGATGAAAAGTTGTATGCAATATGGAAAGATCAGCTTATCGAAACAATATCTAGGATTATTACTTTGGATGCGGTAATAGGTACGGTGCTTATGGGTTGTCTGGAGCCATCTTCGCTTTAAACTGTAATGAGATATGTGGCTGCAGTGCGGTTTACAAAGTGTACACAGCATGTGACAATGCAGTTTGAACCGATTATGAACGAACCTTCATAAGTTGTAGGTCAACTGACTGAAAAACCCGTCATAAAAACTCAGTGTTAGGCGGGTAATGTTTAATCAATCAATTTTCGAAGACTAGGTAAGCTGTGCGTTGATGTACATACTCAAAATTGAAAACTGCATTAGGTTGGTCTATTCATACACAAAGCAAACGAATTAGTTTCTCAAGCGAGTGACTAAGCAGTACCGAGGCTTCGATCGTTTCTCAAGAGCCTTGTATAGGGTTGAGTTTCTACAGCTGATTGTAAAGTCCGCAGTTGTGGCGCTTGTTACAAAAGATGTGCTTTCGACTGACCTTACTGGTTAAATAATTTTTAAAGTCGCTGATATCGCTAAAGAAACAGGCGGTGCAGACTAGTCGAATATGCTCTAATTATCCAGTCCTGCGAAATCAAGCATAGCAAAAGGCTTGAATTCTGCGCGGATAGGACAAGTTTCATGAAGCCCGTGACTCAAAAGCCTACTTCGGCAGTATGGACCAAGAGTGCATCTTTGG
>UZAM01009390.1:10325-22158 GCA_900618415.1 Soboliphyme baturini | reverse complement strand
GACTGACTGACTGACTGACTGACTGACTGACTGACTGACTGACTGACTGACTGACTGACTGACTGATGGCATAGAAATAGAAATCAGCGCCTCATTATTAACTTGATGAAAAGAAGAGCTCCATCTAAGAGGGGAAAGGAATACCGGTATTCCAACGGTTGCAAGCTTTCATTTTTTCTATGTAGACAAAGAAAGGTCATATGGGCGCACTACGATGCGTTCCTTGCTCACCAAAATTGGCACTGACCATGAAAATTGCCTGTTGGTAGACAAGAGCTGGAAGCAGACTACTTGCGCGGCACTCCTCTGGTTTATCGGCTTGATCAAGATATGTAATTATAAGGAATTCTAAGTTGAAGTCATGTAACTGTTACGCTATAATACGTTGCGTCATTTATTTACTGTCATGATGATATTTGTTGTAGGGTATATTACATAATATTACCTGGTATTTATCCTGTCAATCCACCGGATTTACACTAGGTAGTGCACCGTCCCCTCGCTTCTAGTAGCGTAGGGATTACAGCGTGATATGGTCATGACTCCATGGTATTTTACGGGCTGCACTGCATGGGCATAAAAGAGCATTACGTTGTTGGATCGAATAGAAGCATGTTTGAACACCAATGAATGTACTTCATTCCGTAGGAATATATGTGTCAAAAATAAGCCCTGTTATTATGGGTTTGCTAGCAAACTTGTAGCTTTCAATATTGCCGGTAAGAATAACATTCTCCTGCCCATTCTCCGGATTTATAGGGCGAAACAATATCCCCTTGCTTCTAGTAGCCTAGGCTAGCAGTTTGAGGTAGTTGAAGAGTTTAGTTTTGATATATATTAATGGCTGTGTTATGTTCTTTTACACATTGTCTGATGTTATGATGTGTATAGATTTTGTTTTATCCTAATGTATTTAGTTTTACGCACCCTGGTGCGGTCACTGTAAACGTCTGCAGCCCGTTTGGGAGCTTGTCGGTCATGCGCTGAGCGATACGCCGATTCACGTCGGCCGACTCGACTGTACGCAGTATGCACAGGTTGCCTCGACGGTGGAGGTTTCTGGATACCCGACAATTAAATTGTATAACAACGAATAAATCCAACTTGCATTCTTGACAAATTGGTATTTATAGTTTCCGGTATGGTGTGACGTATACGTTTGATGGAGAGAGGACGAAGGAGAGTATCGTAGACTTTGCCCTAAAAGTCATGGGGTTTGTTTTTCGTTTCTTCATTATCTTCGTTTTCTACGCTTGTTTTATGACCATGTTCAGACCAGAAGTGCGACAGTTGCAGTCGTCAGATGATTTCCTGTCTGCCTATGGTAGACACAGAAGGGATGTTTTCTTTCTGTTTGTCGGTGATTCTCTACAGGTTGCTGATTCTGCTGCTCTTATTCTGCTGAAGGTAGTTGCTTTATAGTAGTTTTATGGTTTTTTTCCTTCCTCGTCTCAGGACCAGTATCATCAAGCAGCGAGGCGTTTGTTTACCAAAGCGTACTTTTACGAAATTCAGAGAAAGCACGTTCCAAAGGTAAGTTTTGTATTTTATATTTTACCAGTTTTTAGAAACAGTAAAATTGTAACAGGTGTTGTGGCCATTTCAAACAAGTTTAAATATTTCGGTTGTTGTAAGTCTTCAGTGATGCAGTGTTGAGTTAGTTGCTTCTTGAATTATTCTTAATTTCACTTGCTTCTCTCTTAGTCTTATTTTTTGTTTCTCGTTTTTATTGCCTCTTGTTTTTTGTACTCTTTCATTCTCTATATTGTTTGAATTTCTTTCTTTTCATTTTGTCTGTTGTACAAGAAGTTTTGCTCCCTCGGTATTTTTTGGCGCATACTGCTTTTTTCTTTATGCAGCACTTTACACGAGCATGACAGCAGCATAGTCTCACATTTCGTAGGATTTATAGTTGTCAAAATGGAAGGATGGCATCTTGAAATAGCGATTCCTATTGTTTTTCTTTCACTAATGAACTTCATCTGCATCGACCGAAGACTAGTTAATGGAAATGTGTGATACTGAAGAGTACTTTCACTTTGGTAAAGTTGTTGGGTTCCAATCCCAAAGCAGTGTAAAATTCTTCGAATAACTGCTAGTTCCATCCATTGAATTTCATCCCCCCTGTGTTTCTCTGCAACTAGCCGAGAAATGATTAGCGAATCATTGACCTCTAGACATTTGGAACAAATTGGTGACATGCGAGACTTATGACCACGCTAACTGAGGGAGGGGGGCGCTTTCGGGCTGCATTTCGCTTGGTCGGGTCTAATAGCTGACTAAATACTTGCTCAAATTGTACAGCATAAATTTAAAAAAATAAACTTTAATAATTTATGTTAACGCTTGATATTGTACAGTTGTAGTAAGAAGTATGATAGGTGTCCATGTACAGAATGAGTAACGTAACTCAAAATTTTGCTAACTACATGAATGCCGTCAGAAACTGCTCAAGTGAAGAAATTGTAAACTAAATTATTTTTTGAGTTAGGTCACTAGTCTCGAAAGAAATCTGAGGATGTTTAAATGTTTCAGGATTTGTTCTGAGCGACCATGTACGATATTCTGTTCTCTGGTATATGCTTTTACATTGAAAACAGCACGAAACACGATTTATTTATACACAACGCAAACCATTTAATCAACTGGCTGACTGACCTCTAACGACCGTTCGCCTGTGTCTGGCGGGTCTTCGTCAAGGTATGGAAGTCAGTGAGCTTCTGGTCATCTGAAGCAGTTCGTAGACTCACAGCTAGAAGGCCCGAACTGCTGCTGATAAAAATTTGGATTTCAAAATCTCAGTCTCATCTGTACATTCATAAAGATCCGAGAGACATGCGCAAACAATTAGTGGGTACTGGTCAGTTATTCGATTGACCTAATTTTCTGCGTTATGCATAAATAAACAGTGTTTAGTGCTGTTTTTAGAATTATCCCTAACTCGAAAACCTAGTACTCAATGCTGCTAATTGTAGAGTGTTTTTTCTTTTGAAAAATAATGAAATTTTTTGTTGATTCCATTCAAGCAGTAAACTTTAATTCGTTCATTGTTTATGCCGCTTCGTTTCTGTTGTTAGAATTTCACGTTCGCCGATGAGATTGGCGTTATGGCGATCAAAGGCAATACCTTCTACCTCTATGATATATGTGAGTGCGATTCATTGACAATATGTTCATGCGATGAATATTTATTTAGCATCAAACTCGTCTTTGGAAGATTGGATACACTTGGAGCGATGGATTGATGTGCCGTTGGTCAACTACGGAAATCTTTACGACATAGGAACCAGCAGCAATCGATACCTGGTTTTAGGGGTGTTGCATTTGGTGGAGAAATCCAAACCAGGTAGTCCGGTTCAAAGGTAAGTCATAACATAGAGTTTTGATGAGTACCACATTTAACGAATTGCGGAGGAACTTCGGTTTTCTCACTGAAACAAGAAAAGCAAATAATCTGAACTCGAGGAGAAAGCAAAAATAGACATCAGGGTCAAAGGAAAAATAGAATCAAGGAAAGAAAAGAAAAATGGATATTTGTAAATGTTCGAATGTCTTACACTTTAACAGTGGGATTATTTCTTACCATTTATGATTTCCACTTTTTTGCCACCGTCTGGAAGTGCCCCATTTTAGAGGCAAAGTCGACAGTAGCAAGTATAGCTTTTAGCTTTTCTCTTTCTTTCCACCAGAATGACGCTCATTTTTTGCTTTCAGAAGGAAAAAGGCGAGTGACTATGACCCGGACTCAAATCTGAAGCTTTTCGGTTGTGAGTCAGACTCTCTACCTCCCGCAACGTTGAGCATTGCAATATTATATATAGCTTCTCTAACTAATGCTGCCACATTGTGCTTGAGACTTTGAGAACTGGTTGAGAATTTTGATAATATTCACTAGGTATGTGACGTTGGCAGGTTCTCTCAGTTTGTCGAAAACGCACAGACGGTGAAGTTTATGCCATTATGTTGGATTTTTCGCCTCTGTATAATTAAACGGACAATCAACGATGTATTCATTTATGCAAAGTAATTGCTATAAGCGGCATCGACCGCTTTTAAAGCACAATCAATGCAGTGTCTGCAGCTAAACGGTGCTTTTGACTTGCGTCTAAAATTATTTCACTCTCTGCCACTTTCGCCCTTCAGAGTCTTCAAAGTATATAAGTTTTTAAACAGTGTCGCAAGAGTCATTTACCGGGAAGAAGCAAAGTTAGAAGATTCTAAGGCAACGTAATACGTAATCTAATGTCTTCGACATGAGCCACTGACCTTTCAGGATTTGACCAGTCGTAGAAATGTTTGAAGCAGTCTGACTGCCCTTAATTTTGAAGGGGGTGAAGAAGAAAGATCGGAAGAAATTAGTGAGGAATAATTGTTCTAACAAGAAAATGTGATGAGGACAAGAAGAAGGAGGCGGAAAAATTTTCTAATAGACAAAATGACTAAATAATCAATGACAGGCTTAAGAAAAAGTAGTTTTGATTGTCAGAGAGAGACAACGATTAGTCACGCATCTAACGATAACAAGTTTCATCTCCGATTATGAACTGTACTTGGTCCAAATGCATGAGCATCGTCAAACAGTTTGACTCTTTTCGTAATTCTGATCATTTGATTAGAAGCCTCTGTTTGACGTACTCTTTCTAATCTGTTTTTAATTCCTAAAGACTCGGTTTGACGAGGAAAGATGTTACTTGCTGGAAAAGAATAGAAATAAACGCATATTACTTGAAGAAAAGGTTGTACTCACAGTCTTGTTTTAAGAACAACGAGATTCGGCTGTCTGATTACATCGACAAAGTGATGCATCCACACTGCATTCTTAGTAAAAAATGTATAAAAAATGGCGTCCGGCAGTTAGATCTAAGAAATGGATGTTTTTTCCCTACTATGCTTCGATTTTTGTATCCCGGTCCTGTAGTTCAGCAGGAGCCGTGGTGAATCTTGGTTTAGGTCATCGGAACATCAAGGTCGTTGAATCAGCTTTTATTTATGTCAGGAACTTCGTCATCAACACAGGTAGTGTAATTAGGACAAACAGTTTTCGTTAAAATACGGATAATTGAAGGTCACGGTTCGACCTTTCAGTGTCTCCACGCTTTTTCACATTTCATTCAAATTTATGTGAATGCACCTACTTGTATCATTATCACCATATACACATGGTTGACATAAAACTATTGCGGAAATCATAAGAAGGTCTTCGGGCCACCACGTTGACGTGCCAGCGACCGAAGCCCAAGTGCAGTAGTTTCAGTTCATATTTTATCCAGCTGTTTATCCTTTTATGCTCCGGCTCCTTGGCGTAAGGCAGAAAGCACGGTAGGCCACCATTGTTAAACCATTTTAAGGAGATTCTTGCTTGTAAATTGGAGGCAATCATTGTTTTAAAGGTCGTTTGCTTACTGACTAATCATTGAGAGCCGTTTCTCAACCACTGGGTGGTTATGATCACCTGTGAGTATTTTATAATAATTCACCAGATCGTCGTTGACAGACAATTTCAGGGCTCGCGACAGGCTTTCACGGCGACTGTACTGGCTCAAAGGAAGCATGTCCAACAGTGCTGCACTCTCTTAAGCAATGTGTTACTTTGATCATTGTACGTTCCTTTTGACAAGGAGGAGAGAATGGTTTTTAGGGAGCCTACTGGTGTCATTATGCCTTTATCTCAATCAGCAGCTCGTCATTTCCTTTGAACTCGTGGCAGTATCGATCGTAATAGTATTATTATCATTTTTTGAAGCAGCTATGGTATGCGGAATTTTCGTATTTCGTATTCACACTCAATACTTGTTTCTAATCTCATCTTTATAATTTTTTGTTTCTTAGTAGCTTTGTTTTCAACGTTTTTAATTTTTTCATTTAATATCTTTATTACAGGCTATTTGAATTGATGCAAAATGTTTGGAGAAACTACCAGGACGATCTAAGACAGACGTTTCAGTTTGGCTGGCTTGACGGAAACGAGGTCGCCAACAACATCGTGTCGCGTACTCTACCGGTTCCAAGTCTGATGGTGCTCAACGTCAGCTCGTACCAGTATTTCTTTCCCAGCGACGATGCAGAGAACATCACCGAAGAATCATTGTACGTGTTTTTGACAAATGTGGCAGACGGCAAGATCAAGGTGTAGTTTTTCAAGAATGATGCGTCTTTTGCGACGATGTTACTTCTTTACTTTCAGCCGCTTGGTGGCAAAGGATACGTACAGCGAGTTCGGCGCATGTTCTACGAACTGTACATTACGCTATACGTATGATTGACTTCTTTTTTTCTTTGCCACATGCTTGCCTATTTTGCTTTTCTTGAAAAATCTGGTAATTCAAAGCCACAGTCTACTCTACAAATATTTTTTCATTTGAGTGAATACCGACCTCGTACTAGAAGTTATTCATTTCGCCAGTTGTCACTGGATTCCATTATTTACTACAGATGTCAGATTTAACGCTCTCGCTTGCGCAGTTATATGACGCTAATCATCCTCATCTTCAACCGATCAGACCAAAATTAATGACTTTCTATTCACCTCTGATCAAACCATTGAGTATGTAGATGTTGTTGTGACATAATATGCACTCTACATCAATGAGATCTTGAAGAACGAGCGTATATTTCGCTTATGAACTCTCGTAATAGCTCTCTTCCGGGAAACGCGTTTGTGAGCCTGTGTATCGAGAATCTTATTCGTGACAAGCGTTGAAATATGTTGCTGTGCAGAGAAAAATGTTACTACTACCAAGGACTCTGCGTATCGGCAGAAATCCTTAAATCAACTATAATTAGATCATTACGAGAAAGAAAGATCGCTTCTTCTGGAAACTTTTCTCCTTTATCATCTTAGAGCGTTGTTTTTACGTTTTAACGAGTAGAAAAATATACCTGGTGTATGGGTGCAAAATAGAGAGAATATATTCAAAGATATATTTTTTAATTCCATCACATAATATATGAATGATTTTCTGTCGCTTTACATTAAAGGATGCTAGAAAGCGCCTGTTGACGATCGATATATTGCTATCTCGGTATGCTTATTGGTATGCTTATTGCTTTTGCTATCTTTTATTTCCAGCGCTTTGCGTTAATCCTAACGGTCTTTCACTTATTTACCGATTCTTCGTTTTCTCTACGTCGAAATGCAATTTTGCGTTCCATGATATATATTTTGGTTTCATTTGTCGGCTCTCTTTCTTGTTTGCCAAAAATTGCATTTGTTCATGCGCCCATGTATTTATTATTGATTCATTTGTTCTATCCCTCATCCATTCATCTGATTTGTTCGTTCATTCGAAAGAGCCCAAAATGCACTAACAAATTACCAAATAGGATTAAATATAAACTTTCTCTGTGGCAAAACAAGGGAGCTCAAACACCGGATCTTCAATTGCACATTACAGAAAAGATCAAATGTGACTCACCGAAATCATGGTGTGTGAGACTTGTCATCGAAAAGGTCAACAAGGCCGACGACGAACTGATCATAGGTGAATTAGGTAGAACCGCACCTATGGACAAATGCGACATCAACCCGGGCATTAAAATTTTATCCCCATCATTGATGATAGAGCACGACTTGGCTTATGGTATACCATATCATCGGGTTCCCTACTACTTTTTGCCATTGCGTTCTATCCGGTGCATTTCTTGATGTGACTTGGGACAGACCAAGCTACGTTCAGAGGAATCTTGGTCTGGAATTTGTCGTTGACTGGACCGAACTTAATCCGTTCGTCCTTGATGCATTCCAACCATTAATTTTCCAATATGGGTTCACACAGTACAAGTTATGTTTGTCAGGCACCTGTCGCCTTTTCATAGTGCGGGCCGGAAAGGGACGAGCTTTAGGCAGACATACATAACAGTCAGATGATCGCAAGCAACATCGGAATGTCGTAAATTTTAGTGACGTAATAAATCAGTATAGCAATGAATATAAGTCCAATAATTTGCTTAGTGTAACTTACCTACCAGTTCAGAGAAAGAACCATTGATTTCCAGTACAAGTATAGAACGCATATTCGATGGTTGGCACTATATGCTTTAACTAATGCAGAAATTAAACTTTTTGGTGACGTATAACTTGTTCAAGACTAGATTTTGCGTCATGTTTTACCGCCCCCTTGCTTCCGGTTGCACGGCATTTAGCGGGCCACGGCTCCATCGTGTTTCAACTAGTTTAATGCCAGATGCATCTCACATCATCTTGTCCACTAGAGCCACCTCATTCTCATCAAATGTTTCTGTAGTTGGTACCTGAAAATTAGACTTTTCTGATACTTGGAAAGTGTCTCTTAGGCTGCGCTGCTTTTGTTAAAATTGTTTTTCTTTCAGGCGATGTTTGCCAACCAGCCTCTCTTAGCGTGTTGCCTAATTGGATTGCCTCTGGGAATTTTATCTGTCATTTGCTATACGATTTGTTCTACGGATGTTTCTTTCGACAGTGATGAAGTGTATCAAAGCAGCGATGAAGAAGGTATTTAATGAACAAATTTTTTATCAACTGCATTTAATTAATCGTTAATGAATTTTTAGAAAGCGACCATGAGAAAGCAGATTAAAAGGCACTTATTTGATGCTTTAATAATGTGGTTGTGTCTCATTTTGAGCGCAGGTATTTTACACAGGTTTTAAATTCGCGAATTAAGTTGTTAGAAAGAGAAAGTTGCTTTTTCTTTTGACAGTATTTTGTTGTAAGATCGTAAACTTTCATAATCTCAGTAGCACATTGAGTTTTCTGCAGTGCTAAAAGTTGTCTGCTGTGATCTGCTATGCGTGGGCTGCTCCTTCAAAATTGGCTCTGTTCTTGTTGCACGTGTTTCTTTTGTCGTGTTGCAATGTTATTTTTAAACAATTTCTATTTTTAGCAGTGAGTCAGAAAACAAGCGTGTTTGTAATTGATTATTTTGGTTTCTATCTGGTCATTACTGCTTTTGCAGAAGAAAAATTGAACTGAATACATACATATATACATACATAAACGGATGTAAATCTTCTGCGACAGGAAGGAAGGAGTTCGCTTGTGTCTAACCTGCAATGATTTTAATGGGAAAGGTATTCATGACTACAAGTAACTTTGACTGCTTTTATCAACACTAACGAAATATAGCGGTTGTTCACAGTATTTTTCCTTCAGAAATATTTTCCAATGGGACAGTGCTTCTTAGTTCATCTGTGATGAAGGTTACCAGGGAATTTATTTGATAAGCGTAATGTGTCAAACTGATTAAGTGTCTAGATAAAATAGCTTTATTCAGTTTTTAAAATAATGTATTTAAGAATCTCTACCAGTGATATATCATATAACAAGTTGTCTCGAGTACATTTTTTCAGCCACTTGGCGATTGACTACTAGCTGAGAATGGGAAAGGAAGCACGAGAATTTAGACACTGTAATTAGCAAAACCAGGTTCATTATATAGCAGCTAATATGTATATGGAAATATCGATGTTTACCGGATGCCGGTTTTCATTGTCATGTGCGGCACGGGTTAATCTTTCAGACTTGCTCTTCTACTGCTTAGGGGTAAAAATTGTGGCTTTGTCTAACATTCAAACTGACATTTATCGTCCCGTTCATCATTTCACGTTTTGCAGGGCTAGGTGACACTGCCTTCTGAACTGTGAGTGCTTGAGCAGCACCCGGTCGTCCCTTTAAACAGTTGCCTTGCTGACCGATGGACTGCTGTGGAGTCGGCATTATAAACACGATACTATTTTTTGTACGTGTCTATCTGCTCTGTAAAGCAGTTAAATTAATTTTCTCTGCTTTATGTAAGTTATATAACACTTTCTAATATTCGATTGGGTAGGTCAAAAGGTAAAATGCTCGGCTATTTGGTAAGCTCACTCTTCCGAATCTAACAGGCAACCTCTTCAGGCCAGCATATTATTTGTCTAAAGAATATATAATGTGCTCGTTCTCAAGATCACGCATATTAAGAAGTATTCAACATTTGGACCGATCTTTATGCACCATTAAATATACACCGAGATGAGAATACACACTAGAGAGACATTTAAAGCAGCCAATGCTATAATTGTTTAAATCTGTCGTAGAGCAGGGTGCAAAAAGTAACGTTGATAACATTGATGCCTTTCACCCATTTTTACAAATAATTTTCAGAAGATGCCAACAAAACAGCATGATGCACAGAGCAACTTCCTATCTAAATTTTCTACGCTGATGCACTCGTCTCTGTGCATGACTAACTTATCTACGTAAAATGCAGGTAGGATGGATGTCAAAATGCCGACGATGTAAAGTTTCAACTTAAAGCTATTTGTTCTGATGTAGCACCTGCAGTCAATATATATTCACAGGATTGCTTGTAGCAACTGTCCATCGATCACATGTATTTGCTGGTATGCCCACGGCTAGTTTTTCTTTCTCAGAGGGAGTAAAAAACGTAAACTGGGTATGTGAATTCTCAACATTCTGACGTAAGGCGAAAATCGGATAAGATGTGCTTTGGCCTGACCTGACAAATTTCTTTGATCTTAGTGTCAGTTATTGCGCAGCTCTTTCCAACATTTATTCTAGTTCTAATATTATTTTTCACTGTTTGATTTATTTGTATTTATTTTTATCATCCACGAGCAATTGAATTCTGTAGTGATCATGCTCAAGCAACAAATAATCAGTTTTATGATTTATGATTTGTCTTCATCTTCTATCGCCGCTTCTTTCGGGTCTCGGAGGCAGACACGTCAGACAGAGTTTCCAACGTTGTCGATCCTGTGCCAGGGTTTGAGCTTTGGCACAACTGGAGTCTGGAATAGATTCCTCCCATATATTATGATTTTAAATGTCCCGATGGCAGAGATATAGAGGTCAGCTTGAGCTCAGATAGCGCCGGTTTGAATCGCGAAATAGAAGAAATTTGTCTTATCCATTAATTCTTTTTATCGAATGATTCACCGAATTTTCTTCAACGCAACCATACCGGAAACGGATGGCAAGTCGCTGAATTAGGAGCCTCAACGGCTGCCTGGTGAGAAATGGAAGAGAGGCAGTTCCGCACAGTCTGAAGCGAATGTTTTAGTGAGGTGCAATTCACTTTCATCAGCGGGATTGCCATATTTGAAATGCAGTAATCAGGAAAAGAGTGTAACGCTTGTCTTCGATTAAAGATGTTTACTGCGTGGATACGATCACTAACGAATCCCATGTTTCAGCACAACAAAACGATTACATAACTTAGTTGAGCAAACTCGCACAATATAAAATGAAATGTTACAGAAAGAGCAATAAAAGTCACCGACAGATATTAGAAAACATAGTAAAAACATGCACAGACTATAGGATTACGTACTTCGACAGTCAATGCTTTGTCAGGTAATTCCGCTTGACAGCTTCAGGATCTGGAAGATCGAGTCTGAAGAGTTCAGTCCTCACTGAAATAGAGCGTAGAGCAATTTGGGGACAAACATGAAAGAAACGGAAATGTCGATGATAGGAAGTGCTAAGTTAAGAATTTTTTCCAATCTTCACGCTATGCGCCACTGCAGACGCTGCTAGTTTAGTCACAAGGTCACTAAATTGGAGACTACTAATTCCATGAACCACTATTAAAAACCTGTAAAGCGTCGTTAAATCCAATAAAAAAACTTTATTATGTGCAATGACAGCACTCTAGGTACACAAACGAGTCTTTTGGCGGGTGTTAGCTCCTCACTCTTTTAATATAAAAACTGCCTGATAACAGCGACCAACAGTGGCTTTTACATGTTCATGCCAAGTCGGATAATGGGGTGAGTCAGACACTTTATGTACTCTTTGGGTCGTAAGGTTCAGCGTTAATGTTAATACAGGTTCAGATAGGTCGAAAAGCCTGGC
>UZAM01009387.1:8509-22173 GCA_900618415.1 Soboliphyme baturini | reverse complement strand
AATTAATTAACTTAATATATAAATATTATCTAAATTTAGTATTACACTGTGTTAATTTTTTTGCCAGCTGTCAGGTGGGTCAAGAACTGCAGCTGGAAAGTGCAGAGACAACATGGCCGTTTGCATCGCACGCTTTGGCATGACAACACCAACGCACCATGATGTCCCTATTATTCGCAGGTCAAAGACCGCTGCTTCTGAGTAATGATAATCCTTGTTCAAGGAAGTTAGAAGGAAATAAGAGAAAATTTACGCCACGTAGGCGGTTGGAACCCAAAAGTGCAGAGAAAACTAATATCCCATTATACTATATTGCCCCCT
This sequence comes from Soboliphyme baturini, assembly GCA_900618415.1. Taxonomy (NCBI): domain Eukaryota; kingdom Metazoa; phylum Nematoda; class Enoplea; order Dioctophymatida; family Soboliphymatidae; genus Soboliphyme; species Soboliphyme baturini. The sequence goes on along the minus strand of UZAM01009387.1, from coordinate 21,852 downwards.
CCCCACTACGTGCAGCTAATTTCACTGTGCCCACATATGAGAAGATATGTACGTCGTACTAACCGTAGTGGCATAACACTACCTAAAAAAGAGTACTAAACAAAACGTATAAATTTTGATACCACAAAATTCAGTACAATCGATTCAGGTACATCATGATATTGCCGTAAAAAGTAAAGAGAAATCTGATCATGAAGATGATTTATTCAAATTAAATAAGTTTAAATTTAAAGTCAATACCTTCTGCTGATATTAAAAATGTAAATCAAAAAATTGCAGCCGTAAAGTACAAGCTTCAGATAACATGGCACTTCGTCTCGCACGCTCTGCTACCTCCACACAATAACAACGCTGAACCTCCTGATAGAAGGTCAATGAAATGACAATAGTTTTTCAGCTTGTTTCAAAGAGGTACGGTTCTTTGCTCAAGGAAACTAGCATTTAATAAAAGAAGTTTCTACATCGAAACCGGAACATTCAAAATACAGAACGAATAACCAACAGTGAGTAATCGTCTTACTCCAGTGTTTAATACTGTTAAATATCGTTCCATGTATAAAAAAATAAAAGTTGCCTATTCACAACCATGAACGAAACCGTTTTCAGAAAATTGCTCCAAGACTATCGCTAAGACGACTTTGTGCGAGACCCGATCAAAAGGATGCACCTACCATAGTCATCGCTGAACGGATCTTTAAGCTTATAATTGTACTTCCACGATTCGTCCGTTCGTTCAACACCGCGGTGCTGAAGTTCGCACACAGCAACGACATCAATGTCGACACCGCTTCCACCGTACTCTGCCAGTTTGGCAGCTGAATTGCGCTAAAAGTGAAAAAATACATCAAAACAACGAAACAACGTAGAAGCAAAACCATACTTGAGCACAGAGTTTTGCCGCTTCATAGCTTTGCAGATCGACCGAAAAACCGTTCTCTTCCGCAATAAGTTGAGTAAGATCGATTGGAAAGCCAAAGGTGTCGTATAGTCGCCAACCAACGTCGCCTGCGCGAACAGCGATGACGATGACAGCAACAAGAACTGTATTCAAACCAAAGAAAAACGAAAGAAAAATTGAAAAATTTTTAACCACTAGGATGTCGGTCAACCTTACACCCTTTATAATGAATACGCCCGCTAATGGCGCCCTTGCTTTCTTAAAATTAATGGTAAAAGTTGACCTCCCTATCCATGCCATCAACCACGAGTACTTTATCAAAGACAGAGTGTATAGCAACTGTGATCAGCATACTGTGTACTCACCTGTTTCCTCCCCACTAAATCGACCACACTCTTCAACCTCGGAAGAAAGGCGTGACTCGAGCGGGGCTCGAATGGAAGACCACAAAGTTCTGTATGTGACGCTCTATTTACTGAGTAACCCCGGTCCAACCAAATGCCCATGAAGAAAAAATTAAAAACGGTATATAGCTGAATTTGGACCGAACGCAATAAATATAACCAATACTTTAAAATTACTGAGATTGAAAACAAAACATTAGAAATTAGCAGAGAACGATTAAAGAGTCGTAAATAACATTTTGAACAGCCACAATCAAGAACAACCTATATCCATGTAACAAGGAATAAAGACTTATAAAAGAAACGAGATTTCGAGGCAGCAAATTAAAGTATATTAGAAGTCTGATTATTTTAGATTAATTAATTAATTAATTTTAACACTTAGAGAATGTCGATTCTGCTGACAGGCGCTACAATGAATTAAGCCAATACATTAATGATGATTCATCAAATTAACATTTTTGATAATAAGGGTATCAGATGGTTAGCATACAATGAGGTAAAACAGTGATGACACTTTCATCAGTTGTATCATCAATATAGAATGTAATCGATGGTATCAGTAAACAAACGCGGGGACAGGAGGGAAATCCTAGCCATCATTGCCTCGCCTACGAGTATTCTATGCATAAAAAATGTTTAGTTGCTCAATTATTGGACGATGTCTCGAAATACCTTTCAAGACACTTGATGACTGATTACTGACGAAAGTCACTTTAACCAAAATTGTTTTCACTTATAGCACTACTGATCTTGCTATAGCACGTACTTTACAAGAAAATAAATTATATTTCTAGATCTGAATGGATTTTCTGCCCAACAGTTCGATATAATCAAAGGAGTTAATACGATTTAAACTGTAAAATGAGAAAGCTGATGGCAGCAAGATGTTACATCTGTACAATAAGAGTGCTGTATGAGTGATCAGGTGACAAAGGCTATCTAAACTATTTTTTTCAATTCCCAAATTACAATGAGCAATTATCCGCCAGTCAGCGACGCAGTTCGAGATATCCATCGGGCTTATTCCTACTGGATTACGCCGATGACACCGTGCTGCTAAGCTACTTCCAAGGTCGTCTCCTGAAAATCAGAGAAAGCGAGTGCGATACTACTATGGAAGTAGGGTTATAAGACAATGCCACGAAGACGAAGACGATGACGGCGTCGGCTGCGACCATCAACCCTAGGATACTAGAGGATGGTATTACAATGGATGAAGTGGAGAAGTGCTGAATGTTGTCTAACGATGGCGACATCAATTCTGAAGTTAATCGGCGCATTGGATTGGCATCAGCGAATTATGGGAAGCTGAATGAACAATCGAACATCAAGAACGGGTACGAAAACCACCATTTCGAAAGCTGTCCTATTCTGTCATGTTTCGAAATATCTGCCGTCCAGAAGTGCTAGGCTTGACAGCTTCCAACAGTGCTGTGTACGAAGTACCGTCAAAGTGCGATGGTAACAGTGAGCAGTGGTCGAGCAGGTAATGACGACTTCGGCAGAAGAAAACTATCGAGTGAACTCTCGAAGACCAAAGCCTGGCTAGGATTGGTAAAACAACTCAGAAAGGGAATTGAAATATATTAAAAGTTTTCCTCGTTCGGGAATCGCGCACTGGTCACAGACAAATTAGAGGACAAAACTAAACAAGGTAACACTTCATGGAGGTAGACTTACTGGCGACGAGGAATGTATTCTACGCCGCAACAATGAACATTACGTAACATCAATTTGAAATACAATTCTAAGGTTCAGACGTCATAAGTCAGGGTTACTATGATGGCTCAAGCTCTATCAGCCTCGGGTGACGATGACAACACAACAACAGACCATCAAATAGAGATTTTGGCTCTTTCAGACGAAAATAATATTCATCGACGATTGTGGAAATGACGACCATATTAGTCATTAGTCACATTTGACAGATTTCGCTTTTTCACTTCCCTTTCTGCTACTCATGTACATTTTTGATTCGAATTTCTCTTCATCTCAATCCTCGTCTTGGCTGCGATAATTTTAAATTTTTGCATAATGGTGGACTTTGAAAAGAATCAGTAAATAAATACTGCGATGAAAGTTCTACTCAGTTCATGCTAATGACAATTTTAGTAAAGGTGCAAATAGTTGAAAAAGTTTTCTTCACTTTCTCAACAACAGCAATAACATTCTATTGCTTAAGCTTCAACACGAAGAATGTCGCCTTTCAGTATATAATAACAACGAAACAAAACTAAATACAGGTAAGACAGACACACCGGGAGAGACAGAGTTGGCCAGCTTTGATCACATGTCCCAAAAATTAACCTATCCTAACTTTAAAAAAAGGCAAGTTTGAAATCTACGATACGGAGACAGTGCACAGTGTAAGGGAGCATGAAATTTCTAGAGGTAGACGTACATGCGTAAATGATGCAGTAAACTGATCTTGTAAACGGAACGTTTGAACGACAGTGCGAAATGCTGTTGTATAGATGATGCTATAGACTGATTACGATGCTCATACCCAGCGTTCTCTAGAAGACAATACAGTAGATGAATGGCACAATTTTTTATTTTTACTTCAAAGCCAATTCGATTAGGAAACAACTCTGGTCGCAAATCTGAGTAAAAAAACTGCGGGGTCCGTTGCCAAATTTATTATTCTCGAAATGAACATGATGAAAAACTGTTGCACCGAGCTTCTGATTAAAAAAACACTTGGATAGGACCACCTTAGGGAAGTCAAAGCTGAGGCCATCATAAAAAATATCAAGTGAAATATGGTAAATAACACGATGGATACTGTCAGCCAATAAATATCTATTAGCTACCTGGAATCACGCGCTGTTGACCGCCGATTTTTTTCATAACTTGGTCCAATAAACGTCGACCTCGTGCTAAGGTCTTCAGGAAATGCGTTTCCTCGTCGTTAATAATATTCATGATCATGTCCGGATCCCTCGTCAGTTCTGGAAACGTTGGTCCCTTAATTAAATCACTATATTAACGATATATTCATCGCATAAACAAGAACTACGGTAATCACGTTGTGTAAATTATTCCTAATAACCACATCGAAAGATTTTTCACAATCGAAAAATAATGATTGCACCTTTCTTTCCTCATAATTAAAAAAAAACAGGTTATCTAAAATTTGTGGATCGAATTTTCGCGATGCTTAAGTTGATTATTTTCTATGAACTCCATCAATAGTAAAAGTTCCATTAAAGAATATGACAATGAATGACTACATTCACTATAGAGAAAGAAGATAAATTCAAAAAAGAATGAATGATACACTAAAGCATTTGTACTGCAGAGATGCACATGTCAAACCGCAGACGATAAGTTAATCTTCTTAAACTAAATGCTGATTCTCTTGAGCAAGGAATATATCCCATGGTACTTCGGTGCAACCAGTCAAAAGTGGGAAGCATACCGCTGACCTCTCAATAACAGGAAGAACATAATGTTCTGGTGTGGTCATGCTGGAGCATAGGAGACCAATGGTCATGCTGTCATATGCGTACGTTTTTCAGTAGCAGTTTACCTTGACCGACCTAAGAGCTGACTAAATCAGCAAAGGTAATATGTGTAAAAATAACCAATTTACTTCGATAAAGACGAAATCAGCTTCTTGGATGAGCTGCCCAAGAATAATGGGATTCAGAACCGCTTAAATTGGTAGCATATTGAAAACCCTGACACTCTAAGAAGTACATCAATTCTCAATCCCTCGGTCCTAAATTAATTTAAGAGCATTAGGTGACGTAAAACTCTGCGACTGTAAACTGATTCAGAACATGGAAAACTACCTAACATAAAACCAGTGACTGCAGAGGAATTACTGAGAAGGATTCCTTACAGCCAAAACTTAGCTAAAGACAAAATCAAAGGATAATCTCGCTGTAGTCATCTCGTTTTTAAATCCCGAAGTTTTTGAATAGGCATAGATACCTTTAGAACAAAGATTTTCGAATTCGATCCTACCCCACAGCTTCTCTAGAAAAAACACCGTCCGGCATGTTCTTGGGGAAATCCCACACTGACACAGTGCAATCTACTCAGCCTGACCACCAAAAGACCATCTATCCAAGCGTCCCCTTCTTAAGTGAGCTTCTACGGCCGCCAGTACGTCAGGTTTGTACCGGCGGGCCATATAACCGACATCGTCAAATCTACCATCGCCAGATAAGTTCCAGTTTGCAACACGTAATTCATCTTTTCTAGTGCTTAACGCTGGCATGCCGGATATCTTGTTTCGAATTTGTGAAGCTGGTTGCGAGCGAAAATCCGCGTCAGAGCAACAAATTTCTACGAGGGCAAGAGGTTATACCGTCGCTCTTTGGAAAATCAACCCGACAACGTGAAGAAGGATATCCTAACCTGACTATGCGAGGTGAATAAAAACAAATAAAAACCATTAAGTAACCAGGGTTAGGTCCCAGGCCATTTCAATTCCGACTCTGACTCTCTACCGTCTTGTTCAACTTCGGTGTAAACAAGTTGTGGAACATCGGTGGCACTTCAGCGATGGACAGAATGAACATCTGGGTACCGCTTAGTATGCATTTTACATCAAACACTCACTTAGTTCGACGAATATCACCCGATGGCATGGAGTAATTAAAATTACACGCTTTGATCAAAGAATCATTTTACATCAACAAAATTTTCAAATGGTTTACTCCGTATATAAAATTTATTAAACAAAATCCCGACATTCCAGATCGAGTTGGATTAATCTTCAGGGGACATTATGTAACAACAGGTGTAAAAAAAACAGCCAGCACGCTGCAAGCTGCGGAATGACTTTAAGGTGTAAATATGATCAACAAATTATTGGCGTTACTTTAGTTCAAGCGGTTAGATTTATATGTAATTCAGTCTTGGTCCTCCTGAATAACATCTTTGTTATCTTCTTCCAGGGTGATGATAAGTCCTAGCCATTGTTCTTGTTCAGACATTCGCAAGCTTGCGTGGAGAGCCTGTCTTCAATCTGCTGCTTCTGACAGTTTCTTTCACTCTATCCCCTTTTTATGTAATTCCAGTCAATGATATGCGCAAATTTCACCAGTGTTCATTCACTGCAGGTTTCTTTCGCATTTACTTTTAATTTCCCTCTGAACCTTTGTCTATTTTCTCCCACGCCGTTTTGTACCTTGTTCAAGCTTCGTTAAATCGGAACTGTTCTATCTTTGAGGCATTAATGGTGGCGTATTTTATTTCCGAATCCCGATGTCGAGGTTCTTCATATCCACAGCGATAATATAAATCCAAGTTCGGTTTTCATACTTCTTTTACATCAACAAGTTGGTTACGAAGAGTGACGTCTGCTTAACTGACAAGAGCAACCTCACACATAAAATTATGAGACCAGATATGTAGCGGATGACGAATATTAGGCCGTTGGCCTTTTACAGGCTCCACTTGATTCTGTCGTTTCTTCTGCTCCGTTTTGATGATTTCATTGATGAACTACTCTGTTAAAAATGTAAGGCAGCCATTTCAGCTGCGGTGTTCTTAATGCTTTATTTTTCCAGGCTCGTGAAGACTAGGTGTTCACAGTATCCCCTTTTAAAGTTTCTTCATTCAGTTGTTTCAAGTAACCCTTTATAACATGAATCCACCTCGATCCGAAACGTCTGGCTCTTATATAAAGAGTAAACCTTCTGATGAACTTTCAACAGGCTTTAAACAGTCTCTCAGTCCTTCCGCATTCTGGCTTACAAACTGACTGTGAAATGAACGTAAAAGCTCCATTAAATTGGGTGACAGTTGGAATGTCATTGGTCAACCTGTTCATAAGGAACAATGAAACAATGCATGACAAGTGCTAGCTTTTGTCGTAGAATCGTGCAGGTTTATTTGAATACTTGACACTGAGGATGCCGCTTGTGTATGGTGTAAAAACGAGTCAGGAAACGAACAAAGGATTTTCATACTAGTAACCTGTGATCTAGTAGCCGTTAAATCATCAATCGAAAACCAAAGAGGTGTTATTTTAAAGTTCCTTATATCTCAAGTCTGACAACAGATCAGAAAATTTTGCTAAACTTAGAACAGTCGATTAATACCCTTCAATGCTCGATTCTGACAAGGTCAGTGAAACTGATTAGGAATAGGTCCGTGAAACGTCACAACGATACATCCTTCTGATCAAGAGTCATTTCTGTAGGAACCATTCTCAATCAGGATCACTTGTGTCGTCAATTGGTCACTAAAACGATTAAGATGACATATAGATCTCAAATTAATTAGAATTCCATCGATGATAGGCGTGAAAATCGCAGAGCTGCAAAAACCTTTAATTAATCATCACACTTACCAATACTTCGACAACGGTAGGTACGAGAGAGGCGAAAAATCCAGGTTTTGCATTCAGCTTCTCGATCGCGTACCTCACGCCTCGCCGCAGAATTCGCCGAAGAACATATCTGAAGCAGAGATTTGTTACATGAAATATGGAAAGTAATGACAAGACGGTCAAAGCAAACAGACTTGAAATTGGCATGTTGAAATTAGTTTTGGCTGACTTTCGACATCGTGGGACGACTGTCAATGCAAAAGACCCAAAACTATATTTTGTTTTATCGCTATCACCATCGCGATAGCAACGAATCAACCTGAAACGATTAACTGCTGGGGCTATGAAGGTCAGAATGTTGTATATCCATCATATTTTTAAAGCCAATCTGTCTGAGAGAACGGTTCATTCGAAGTGTAGCATTTCATTCATCTTATATTTATCTGTATACGACTTCGACATATGTAACGATTTCAGAAAGGAAACTCCTCAGCACAACAGCTACGTAACGAGTGAAAGTCAAGGCGCAATACTATGAGCCGATGGCTTATTAATCCTGAATATTTTCCTTCGAAAGTGCTGAATTAATGGTGAAACAGATTTCAAATAACCTTCATCTGGTCAGAATCTTGCTCCGCATTAACTCTCCATCTTGCTTTATATTCATTTATCTTTCTGCCTCATTTTTTTCATCTTTGCCGTAATTTCCATGATTTCTTTAATCTACTCATAGCAATTCATTAAAATGCATTAAAATTAAATTTTACACTTCGATCACTTATTTTATCGACTGCGGCATTATCTGTAACTATTACTGTATGTTGGAAAAAGAAACACTGTTTCAGGTTTCGAATGCTCCTTAGATCATAGAAATTATTTTAAGGCTTCGAACCGTCGCTGGCATCCATTAAATACGCTAAATTATTATAGCGTATAATATGAATCGGTGTGGCTCGAATTCATCTTATATTCTAAGGAGTTGGAAAAAACAGGAAAAAGAGGTTGGGCAGGACGTATATAAAGGGAAAGTGACAATGTACCAAAATTGCGTCCATTTTCAGTGAGCCTACGATAAGATCCCATCATGCATATTCGCCCCCTGACGCCATGATGATATTTTCATAGAACTGATTCGAGAAGAAAACTAAAAAATAATATATTTTTACCTGGCATTAATCTGACCGTCACAATGGATCTACTGCCTACCATTTGCTCAGAGATTGGTGAGTTTATGAGTATCATTTCGCGCGAAAGAAAAAGTTAACTACCCATGAATTGACATATGGCTACAGATAAACTAAAAAAGAAATCAGTAAATAGTCGACAGCGAAACGAGCTTTAACACTCCTACTGGCGGGGGAATATTCGGCTACAGACTAATTGATAAAATCACAAATGCAGAATTACTCGAAGATACACAAGTGCAATACATCGAGCAAGGATTAACATCAACTTTCCGACCGACAAAATAAAATTACACTTTCACTCTTCAGTCATGCGCTACAACGGAATGACAAACGGCGCATCAACATCATGATTCACAGCAAGGTGTGTCCAACTCATGTTGGAAAAGGTAGAAAGATTGGCAACAAAATTATGATTGAACAGTGTCAGGGATTAAGGGGCGAAGTGACTACGACGAAACTAGACTTGCAATCATATCCGATATTGACAGGGCAGAAAGTGTAGCAAACACTAACCAGAAGCATTGAAATCTAACTGCTTTCCACGTCCAATGAGTCAAGCAGCCCAGCCTAGACTACAGCATCAAACGAAGATTTGTGCCACAATATAAGTTCCTTTACAAAACGGGTTGCTGATCACGGGTGTGTAAAGCATACTAGCATGAAAGGACTACAAAGCTTCGTTTCCTTTCTTACGAAGTTAGGAACTGACTGTTTCTGTAACCATTTTCTCACCTTTTGCTCCCATTATGCGCTTTACCCAGCGGAAGGTTTGCCCATGAAAATTCGTAGCTAAAGAAAATATATAATAGTTGAAAATGTGTTACTCATATCTGAAAACAGGGGGAACAGTGGATGTGTAAAAGTGTTTGTAAAACACACTGTTATAAAGATTCCACGGTGGAGGGTTAAAGAACTGCGGATAGCTTCATAAGTATCGCAGGAAATCATCCGGTGCTAGAGGTCGCAGAAATCGTGGTAGCAACTGAAAGAGTTACAACTATCGCTGCAAACAACGATATCGAGTGAAGATCCTAAGATATTTAAGCGCATATCAATATAGACTTCATTTAACGAAGCCTTTGCACATATGATTTGCATGACGCTGAAAATAACCTGCAATTGGAGGGATAAACTTGTTGATAGAAAGGGGAACGTTTGTATAGAATGACACCGGAAGCATTGAAAATCTACGCCTCTCCCACAAAACAAGTCGCCACATAGACAGAGAAACACGGAGGTGTTTCAACTGTCAGATACGCACAGACGGCTAATAGTTTCGATAAACTGGTCTGCAGCCAAAACCCAGCTAATGGCCTAAAGCGCGGGATATCCAGTAGTCACCACAGCGTAATGGCTGATTGTTAACAGTAGCTGACTTTATTCTACATCGATTAAGCCTTGAGACACCGGAGGGACGGCTGGTATACGACGCAACTGCACAAAACATACTTTTACTGAATAGCAGATTTACAGGATTCGGTTCGACAGTGGTGTCGAGACAAGGTCAAATGCCGCTGAACGCGTCCACGGGTTGCGGATAGTGGGAAAACCTTTAGATAAGAGAATTAGCTACGGAATAAGCGGAGAACTTTACGAATAAACAATTGCGGACAACGTGACGACGGTGCTACGAGGCGCGGTGAGCCAACTCCTGGTAAAGCTGGCTTTAGAAAATACCGCAAGAACCAGCGACAGCGCGGTGATACGGCGAGTACTTGCTGCTATCAAAGAAGAAAGCTGCTAACCCCAACGAGTCGCAGCCGGTTCCAAGCCCAGTTGAGAAAGACGGTTTGAAGGAAGTTGAGCAGGCAGCCGGCCTTGAAAACCAATGTCGAAGTCAAATATGAGTCAATATACCTCTAGAAAGAATCCTAGGGTGTTCTTCTCAAGCGACGCTCAGAAGGAATTCCCGGTGGTTCTGAGAAATGAACAAGAGAACCAGTTCTTGAGACTACGGCAATCGCAAAGGGAGAGACTGATATGCTGAAAACGAACCGAAAAAATGCGAATGGAAACTTGCAACGTTGGAACAACGACGGGTATGGAGCTAGCGGAAGTTCTTCAGGTAAGAAAAGTTATCGCTTGCATTTAGGCGACGAAATGGAAAGGAGCGAAGACGAAACGGATTGAGCTGGGTCATAAACTAATTTAATGTAGAACATCAAGAAGAAGAAATGGGGTTGAAGTAGTATTCAATGAAGTGACCAAAAACAGGGTATTCGAAGTCAATCGAATTAACGACAGAATCATGGGCGTTAAGCTGACGTTGGAAAATGATATTTTAAAGTGCCTTGAAGTATAATAAGTGCCTACGCCCTTCAAACTGACCAGAATGAAACCGAAAAGTCGACATTCCAGAAGAGCCAGCACCGCAAAACATACCGTGAAACGAAAAAGTGGTAATCGGAAGTTACCTTAACGGGCGCATCGGGAAACATCGAAGGGTCTACGATAGGATGCAAGGCAGACATGAACATGGTATATTAAGTAAAGAAGCAGAGAATATCTTAGCGATGGTATCTGCATATGATCAGGCTCTGATAAACAGGTTCTTCCAGAAAAGAGAAAGCCACCTCCAGTTTACAAGGGCGGGCAAAAGAAAAGTCAGACTGACCACTTCCTGCACCGAAAGGACTAACTTAAAAACATCAGAGATTACAAGGTTATTCCTGGAGAAACTGTCATAAGCCAACATCAGCGCCAGTAACTACTGGGGGTGGTAGACCTCTCTCTCTGAAACAGCCCATTCAGACGGTGGGCAAAGCAACAGCCCCGAGGATACAGTATTGAAAACTCGAAGGGAAGCTGAAAGAAGCACTCTAAATGGAACTTACGAAAAATATGACGAAGGAAGACTTCATCAGGAAAGTGGACCAAGTACGGGAGTGGATATATGTATACAATATTCAGAAGGCACTTTCAAAGACTACTAAATGAAGAATATCCCAGAAAAGCCGCGGAAGAGATCCTACAAAACCAAAGCCTGGTCGAAAAGATCTCAACGGTGGAAGTGGAACAAGCCTTGAGCAGAATGAAAAATAAAAAGGCCCTTGGTCCGGATGGATTTCCCTTAGAAGCATGGAAGGCTCTGGCTAAGAAGGTGTGGTTTGGCTCTGCACGCTATTGAACAAAACTATAACCGTGAGAAAATACTAGAACTATTGAGTCAAAGTGCTTTGATGCCAATGTACAAAATGAAATAGAATTTTCTCGCCTGTAAAAAGTACCGTGGAATTATACTGCTTATTCACACCGTGAAGCTATATGAGAGGGTGCTGGATAAATGACTGAGGAAGAAGGTCGACATAATCGCGAACCAATTTGGATTTATACCAGGTTGATCAACCATGGAAGCCACCTGTGCTTTAAGATTAGTTCTCGAAACATAGAGAGAAGGCAGACAAGACATTTACATGCTGTTCCTAGACCTGGAGAGAGCCTTTGACCGAATCCCGAGGGAAGCAATCTCGTGGAGCATGAGAAAGAAGCTTGTGCCAGAAAAATGTCAGACTTACCAAAGATATGTATGAAAGAGTGACAAAAATAGTTCGAAGTACATATAGCGAAAGAGAAGAGTTCGGGTAGAGTCCAACAAGGATCCGCAGTGAGCCCATTTCTGTTCTCGATGACGACAGACGCGATAACTGAGGATCTACAGGAAGCCGCCCCATAATGCATGCTTTATGCATATGACATTGTTATGCAGCGAAAGCAAAGAAGCTGTAAAATCAAAAACCGAGGCATAGAGAACAGCTCTTGAGAAGAAGGGCCTTCGTATCAGCAAAGGCAAATCAGAATACATTGAGGGCTATCTCAGTGCGAACAGCAGACTGAAAGCCGTCAAACCAGTGAAAGCAGCGAGGAGCTCGCTGCCTCAAACTCAAGAATTCAACTACCTTATTTCCATTCTGGGAAATAACTCGGAAATAATGCAGGGAAAAAAAATTTACATGATTATGTTTAATTACACAGATTTAAAGCGAAAGTCTAATCCTGAGCATGCGTAGTACACGGCGCATATCAAGAGTACTCAAAGAGAGTAATCTTAAAGTGACCTTTTGCTGTGATTAAGTGGCTAGCGAAGCAAGCGATAAAAATGTGACCATAACGATGATACGTTTCGACTGAGTGGACTGTGGCCATCATTAGATTACGGTACTAGCACGATACGTGAAAAATGAGAAACATCATGCTTCACGTGTTTAAACTTATTTGCAGAATAAAATGCCTACCCTCGGCCTGTACTGTCCGGTCGTCCGCCATCTGCTACTGCGACCGTCAACGTTCGCACATGATCAGCCACTACCCGATAAGCCATGTCAATCTGACCTTCGTCCTCGGCGCCGACTCTGCCAGTGTATGGCCTGCTATTCGTTTCCTAAAACTAAGTGCGAATAAGAAGAAAATATCAAACAGCAAATAATGATTCTCGCCTGAGCAATACGGTCAAAAATCGGCAGGAACAAATCCGTGTCATAATTTGAATGCTTTCCTTGAATAACTGACACAAGGCGTTCGAAACCGAGGCCACAGTCGATATGCCTTTTCGGCAACAGACTTAA
>UZAM01009382.1:0-18634 GCA_900618415.1 Soboliphyme baturini | reverse complement strand
GTTAAATAAAACAGAATGCAACCTTATTTTCGAAATAATCGGCCATGCTGATTTGGCAACTGCTTTGTCCATAGCATGATGCCTTCCTTTCATAGCTTTGAAAGTCGACTTTTTTGCAGTCTGCGATGAACTCTGACAGTAGCACGTCCCTTAACGGTAGTGCTCACTGCGAAGCAGTGCGATATGTTTTGCATTAAGATATTAGAAAGTCACGTTAAACATGTCATGAAATCAGCTTTTGTCGTTCTGACAACATAGCGATTTTGAAGAGATGGTCATCTTAACCGCGTATCTCCCTTCATCGTTCTTTATTGTCTCGTTTGTGACCATTTTGCCGACATGTTTAGAAGTCTCCGACGAAGCAGTTGAGCCATTCGATCAGTAAATCGCTACAGTGCGTACCAAGTCATTCTGAGAAAAAATTCTCATTCTCCGACTACCCGGACAGGCCGCTGGATCTGGCGAATGTCGTGTAAGCAAAGTCTTGACTGTGTGCCATGGAGCCAACGCTAGAGGGTACGTGGTTTTTAGGCCAACGTCGCCTTCGCTGGTCAGAAGCAACGTACTTGCGCACACTGATGAGATGCCTCTATATGGCGACATTGTCAGTGACAGTCACGCATGTCTAGTCAGGTAAGCGGTTGAGATTGTAGGTTACTAACCGCATTGTTGTTATGTTGTTCGTCTTCACTTTTTTGTAGTTTCTTCTGTTCGATTTCTGTTCTAGCCCTGGTCACTTTTCAGTCGACGAACGAAACACGGACGACGAACACAAACTCATTGCGCGGTACTCCGCGAAGCTGTCCGGTAGAGCAACGGTACGCGACCTTCTCTTTTTGTTTTTCTCAACCTCCCTTTCATCTGACATCGGAAGGTTGAGCGGAATGTTTTTTTCTCAGAAGTTTCTGCTAGCTCAGTGTCAGCGAATAGGTGAGCAGTAAGTGTCATCCGGCGTTCACTGGAATGACAACATCGTTAATTTTGGGTCATTTTCTCGCTTAGTTGTTTAATGTTTACATGAAATCTCTTTACATGTTATTTAATCTTCATTCTCTGATACGCGCCTAACGCAGTCTTGTTTTTGTTTCAAAGTTTTTGCCCATAAATCATCCTCTTTTCATATGGCTACCATAAAGGGATTTCACTCTGTTTTCATGGTGATTAATATTGCTAATATGGATTCGATTCCTTTCGTTTGGAAATAAAAGGAAGACTTCACATTCATAAATGTGAGTGCAACCTTAGCGTTCAGAGACGCCATTAACGAACTAGTTAACGGTTATGGACAGAGTCAGCGCAGGCAAAAAAGCAGCGGTGTGTGACACCACGCAGGTTAAAGCAGCGAAAACTTCATAATTAAACTGATCATAGATGCATATAACATTACAGTACAGGTTGACAAGAGTAGCAATGTCTTCTGTAGCAAATGTCCGTTTGGGAAGTTCTTTTGCAAACTATCTGTGATCCTTGTAATGGTATTCATGTCGGAAATACTTTCAGAAATAAAGGCACTCTAGAGGTATTACGAACAGTCAGTCCTGCTGGCTATTCGGTACTTGTAACCATGCCTTCGATTGGCATCGTTCGTCGAGGACGTTGCATTCATCCATGTCACTGAATAAAATAGAGAAAAATGTAAGTTGATAAGCAAAGATATGGCTGCATATCTTTTCGACAGAAGGATTTGGGCCTACCGTTCGTATTAATGCTTAACGACGGCATGGTAAAATCTTTCTATCATGCCATTTGCTCTGTGAACGGAAGATGATGATCAACAAGTCAGCAAGACAAACGGAAGGTTCTCTAAATGCTTGATGGATGATATCAGGAAACGGAGAGAAAACTAACCTTACTGGCATCGTTTGGAATGCGGCGTCTTTGAAAATACGGCGCAGTGGTGTTGCCCAAACATGTATGTTGATGTTGCCTTTTTTTCTGAACAGTCTATGGCATTTTCATTTCGCGTGGCGTATCAGTGCCCAAAAGAACAGCGTGTAAAAAACTGCTTTTACGCCTTTCCGGTGCCAAGCAGGTGTGGTTCGTCATCGGACGGTCCGGTCTTTTTTCACTAATCATCAGTTGCCTTATAATCGAAGTTCGTGAATAGTTACTACGGAATAGGCTGGAAGTGAGTCGGGAATTGAATTGCAGTTATCAGCTTCATCCCTTGTTCAGACTAGCATTCGTATGCAGTTTGCGTTCTTGTGTACTTTTGCAGCCAGATGTATAAATTGGCTTAACCTCAAAGTCACTCAAGTAAACTGATTAATTTGACTCGACTAAATGGCTGTGCTCATCCAAATTAGACGTACCGGTCGGTATTCGGCGACGAGTCGCGCAAGCAGCAGCACTTTGTGCTGTCATCTCGCATGACGTTCTGTTGTCCCCTGGAAGGGCTGACGATGGCGTGTGGAGTTTTGTGCTAACGAGTCCCTCAGTTCCGTCTGATTTTTCATGGACGTTTTATCATGGACGTTCTAACCTTGAACGAATCGACACTTGATCCCAACGCAGCAGTGACATTGGGAGCTTTTTTCTTTATAGGACCGGGTCGCTTTTGCTTCTCATGAGATTGTCATTGGGCATTGTGACTTTTCGAATGAACAAACCTGTCGAGCTCGAATTCAGCCACGTCCTGGTGGTCTCATCGTTGCCTGTCCGCGACGGCTTATTTGTTACAGCTAGCCTTCATATTTGGAGAGCGTACCTCTATCCGCAACCTGGGGACGCGCCAAATGGTCAGCTGCTAGGCACATTGAAGGGCTGTTGTGGCATGTTGAATTGTTCTAAAATGTGGAGTTGTATAACCTGCTTTAGAGAATGGCAGTGTTATTGCCCATGCAGGCATTACATTTTGCTTGTTGTGTTCTTTTCTCTGTGATCTATTCATTCAGTTTTTTTGAGTTCTTGTTCATTTAATCTGGACGGTACCGTATGTCTTGCTGCATTTGTACATCCGTTTACTCTTGGTCACCATGGCAGACACTCATCTTTTCAAACTTTTCTAATTAATCCAAATATACATGAAGAAGTGTTTTCCATTTTTTCGCAAATCTTGTTTTTCTTATTTATTCCGACAGAGTACTTTGAAAATCGTTTATTTAACCAAAGCTTAAAAAACAAAAATCTGACGAGAATCTTCCTACTCTTATACCTTGCCTTATCAGTGATTGCGGATTGGCTCTTTCCTCTTTGAGTCCGCGATCAGATGCTATCTGTAGCGCAATTGCAAAAGATTAGTTTAGTATCTGTGTGCATCGATGAACAGTGGTCTGGACGAGAACGGCTCTCAGAGAGCAGCCGTAGCGAGGCTGGAGCAAAAGAACAAGTAAGCAGCTTTATGTGTTTCTTGAATTTAGTTATTAACCATTGTTCTTCAGGGAAATCCTTCGCGAAATACAAAAACTGCAGGCTATGCAAAGTGCTAATAGTCTCGCTGGTATGTCAGCCGCCGCCGGTTCCGCCGAGAACGGATTGGCGTTGGAGCTTGACTCTTTGAGGCAACGCAAGACGGAACTGGAATTGCGAATGGAACAGCTGCGGGATACGAGGCAGGAGCTGATGAGTCAGCTTGAGTCACTGATGCAAGTTTTGAAGGTATGTGACTTTTTAATGAACTGTTGCTTAGTTTTGTAGTCTTATAGGACCTGGATTTGTTCGTAGTAATTGGCTGTTTAAACATAATAGTAAAAATAGCATGGGGAAGGTTCGGGGTTGCAGATGGGAAGACTGAAAGCTTTTTGCCTCTGAATTAGATCGCCTAGGAATCTTTTTTGTCATAAATTAAAGTAACATGAGCACGAAGAAGAAGAAGAAAAGTACATTGAAAAGTGATGAACGAATACGTGAATCAGTTGCTATGAACAGTTACAAAATCATGTGGAGAAATAATAGGTTTATGTATGCTGCCTTGAAGAAATGGACGAACGTATAGAATGTTTAGTTAATTTTTTAAAATATTCGTACTACTTTTCAAGGTAGTACTTTTTCTTAAATATATTTTAAATCAAAAGATCTATGCGCTGGTTTTCGGTTACAGTTTAAAAATATTAATTTATTGGATAGACTTTTTCTTTTTTAAATTATTTAAATACTTTAGTTTGCTTGGGACTGCGCAACCACTGTTTAATCCGGATCAAGGTCTACAACGATCTTGCGTCCCAAGATTGCGAACCGTCTGTGGATAGAGTCAATCCTAGTGTTGTTGTCCTTCGTTTTTTTTTTATGAGGGCTGTTTTGGTGCCGGGTTAGTGGCTTTTCATGATGCCTTTTTAACTTTTTTGTATTATGGCAAAAGTATGATGATTATTACAATGGTTATAACGGGATACACGAATTCAGTTAGCAAACATTATTGACAATTCAATCATTTACCAGAAAAGCCAAGCTGGTCTGATTTTTTAAGTTTCTTCCTGCTTGTTGATCATGTCATTTGTGCCCCACCGTGACCGCTTCCAGAATCTTTTTATCCAGTAGTTGGCTTCCGTTTGGACGATGCTGCTTGCACAGTCTTTTTAATATGCTCGGTTAAGATTATTCATGTGTTCGGTGACCCGGCTGTTGTTTTCTGCCGGTTTCTTCAGTGTAGCTCTCCCAGCACAAATAGTTTATTCGGTATACTATCCCAGGATCCTTTTGTCTTTGTATGATGCGTTTCTTGTCTAGAAGGTTGCTAGATTTGGCTTTATGGATCTGTAAACCGTGCTTACCCGGTGCCTGATCATGAAACGTTTTATATTTTTAAATGAGCTCTTTAGGTACAGGATGACGAGAAAGGGTGACTTCGGAAGTCTTCTCTTGTGGTTGTAGTTCTGAATTCTTAATCATGTTTAACTTTGTCCAGTCCATTCTGTGGGATCAGTCCAATTTGTGGAATTGTTTGTGGGTGAAGGTCTTCGGATACCGAATTTTTTTCTCAGTTTCTGTCAGGTTTGCTGTACAACTTATGGAGTGTTGATGAGCCTCCGCACAGCCTTGCGTTTAGGAACTATAGCATTTGAACTAGTCTTGCTTTTGTAAATGTTTGGGTGTGGGAACGAGAGTTGATTTAGCGTTCGGGGGGTGTGTGTGTGTGAGTCAGTTTCTTTGTACAGTGATGTTTGATGTTTCGTTCCTCCTGTTACCAGCACATTTAGAAATCGAAGTTATCTCTATATATGTAAATTATTTTTAATGTGTAATATACATTTGCACAATGAAAGATTTTACAAACGAGGCTATGAATAAAACTGTCTTTACCGATCGATTAAACCGCTGTCACAAAACCTGCAGGAGAACTAAACTGTCCGTATGGTTCAAATCTTTGCGAGCGTACCCGAATCTCAAGTTTACATTGATAGCTTAACTGCCGTTTCAGCCGTTCATGACCTGTGGTTCGATAAAGGATTCTGAAAAATGTCAGTGCAGTAGAAGCTGGTGATGACAAACCACATTTCTGGACAGAATTTTTGACGCTACATTAAGTTCGGCATTGTGCTTTTGCTTAATGGCCGTATGCACTCATCGCTCTAGAATATTGTGACCAGGCTTTGCGGTATTTTGCTCAACCTCAGTAGTGGCCTCGATGCTGAACGTGCACTTTGCTTAGTGTGTACCAATGTGACATCTGAATACGACGGGTTGCAGGTTAAATTTTTTTGGATATTTCAGTCTAAATATTTCAGTATGAACTTGCGGAACGGTTCTCGTTAATCGACGCTGTTTTGAAAGATCAAAAGTCATAGCTTATAATTGCAAAGGTGTGGTTTCATTCTCGATAACGATTCCATTCAAAGCTTGACCTCTTGCCTCTAAAACGTCAACAAAGTTCGAGTCATTTTAAGGCAAGCTAGATTTTTTAAGACAACATCGTATCGTCATCAGCTGGAATGACTATACGCTGAATGCGGAGCTTGGCCAGATGTAATTATGCCTAATCAGAATGACCAGATCCATATGTGTCGGTGCAGTTTGCTAACGCAGTGATCATATTCTTTGTTCTAAGGAGGTTTGGTTCTGGCAGGTACTTCTGAAAACTACATTGCAGTTCAACGCTTCTGTGACTAGTTAATGGTTTCAATATGGAAAAGCTTGTAAATATATTTTGGTCTATTATATTTTATTTAAGTTGCGCTTTGTATCATCGATATTAGGCAGATCGCTTGACATTTTTGGGATTTTCACGTACATCTGAACAGTTTTAGTGACGTGCAGATTATCAGCTAACCTGAGAGACCTACGATATGATCAGCATATGATACTTCTTTGAAGTAATTTTTTGAATCACCACACGGTTTCTGATTCGGTTCGTTGTAAGCTGGGGATGTTAAAGCGGAACCGTTTGGTAGTCCAAATGCGTCCATTGAAAATATCGACATGTTATATGACATGTGGTATCTACGAATCTCCTGCCGTAGCTTCAAGTCTAACGAACGGATCGTAAAAGAACTTGACACAACGTTCGCAACTTTTCAGGAATATGCACAAGGAGAATGATGTTTTTTCCACCTCATGATGGAACGTTCCCACTGTTTGAGTAAATATGACTATAAACTTCTCCAGACGCGAGAAAACTTATTCAATGCTGGACGGCGGCGTTTGGAAGTGAATAGGAATGAACGATGTTATTCGCTTCATGAGAATTACATAAGACAGATAGGTAGCATGAAGTTATGCATTATCCTGTTTACTCTCTGAAATTACAAGGCCATTGCACTTTCTGTATTTTCCAACTGTCGGTGAAAACTATCTTCTCGCCCTTGTCCCATGAAGCAGATAACGATCAAAGTATGGGGTTGCTCTGTCAGGTAAAGTGCGTTGGGACTTGTTCCTTTTAGTCGATACTCTTGCCGTTAAAGCCTATCGTGAACCCTACAACTGTCGGCCAGCAAGGCTTTGGTGGACTATTATAAAATCCTGACTGGTGGTTGGAAAGCAGCTAGCACTGTTCAGTCGATTTGCAAATAAGTTCTCGTCCATTGAAGCCGATGGCGGCATCTGATTTACAAGCATCCATCTGCCCACATGGAGTATTGCGCTGTCCGTCTCCTTTACTCGAAGAAAATAATAGAAAGCGACAAGCAGTCAGAAGAAATATGAACTCAAATTACTACACCGAGGACATTATTCTGAGTGGCTCCACGGTCTCCGTTGACTGTGCGCACAGATGAGGACCATCGATAGATAACATTACAGCAAGGCTGAGGATGGAGAGAGATTGAGACGAAACTGAGTAAGCATTCAGAAGTGGACAAAACCGAGCGTTATTCGCGCCACATGAATTACAAGAACCGAAAAAGTTTTATATTGCTGTGCACCGTGTCATGTGCTGTTCTGAATTGTTGATATGACGTCGTTTTCTACTGTTTTCTCACTTTCTGAAAAGAGCATATCTGTATGGCCAAGAGCGAGGAAAACTTCGAAACGACGTCAGATGAGTATATATATCTAGACGGTACTAAGCATCATTCAGTAAGCAGTGATCAAATGAAATGCTGCAGGAGTCATGTGAAGTTGTGCATCACTCTCTTCCCTCGTCCAGGGGATGACATTTTATTTTATTATATTTTGCATTACTTTATTTTATCTCACTCACGTCATCTAACATATCACAACTCACGCGCGGCAGATGGGCTTCTTTAAATGTCAAAGTAATGACCAGTACAGAAGTACATTGTTCTGACTATTTCATACAAGAATGCTCTCCCAGATGCTAACTGTTTAGATATTGGCGTTTTAATGGCTATGGAGCTATGGAGTATATGTTTTTCACATGTTCTGCCTGCCCTAGCTTTTATTCTCCCTTTTTCAGCTTAGAAATCCGCAGGAATCGTCGCCGAGGTCGCAGTCGAGCATGGGCCTGCCTCTGCCCGAAGGGCGAAGGTTGAGTCGGGATTTCGAAATCCCCGCGGAGGTGGATGAACTCGGCTCTATGACGTTCGCATCGGCCACACCTCAGAAGACGCTGCCGTTTGGCTCACAGAACGTTTACAGTCCAAGGAAGAGCTCATTGCAAACTGATTTACTGTCGGCTGCTGACTCCATCACAAACACCATGACGACGCTAGTCAAAGAGCTCGGATCAGGTAACAACAAAACGAAATGACCACTTTCCTTTCTCTATCCTTTTAACTCTTTTATGCATTTAGAAGAAGCCATGAACACTACAGCGGAAAACGGGGAATCCGGTGAGTCTGGTGGTAGCTTATGATCTATTTTATACATATTTTCCGTCGGTTCTAGAGTCAAAAAATGCTGAAACACCTGATGTAGGCTGAAACCAGCTTCCTGGTTTGTTCGAATTACATTTCGCGTCATCAAGTGTGGCCGTTTTTACTTGTTAAGATCTGTACACACTACATTATTCTGATTGACTGACTGCGTTAAAATGCGATTTTTTGGTATAATATGTTTCTGCAAATCTGAGCCCTGCGGACACTAGCGTTCTGCCGCACATTTGTTTATCGTCCGTGGGCGGAACGTTAGTCCTCATTCGTCGTTCTTGTAAGACGACGGGGCGATGGATGCTCAGGCTTCTTGGATCCGGCCGTTGTTTGATCTTGTAATCAAACGCGTGTGGCATTATCGTTTATATTTTTCGATCCGTTTCTGTGTTTATCATTTTCATGTTCTGTTTCACTTGTACATCATTCGTCTAAATTAAAGCGCGCGAAACGCCGTTTGATCACTGAACGGCGTACTATCCAACAAGTTGTTCAGCTGCAACATTTGGCTTTAATCTGGAACGAATTCTGATTAGTTTTAAGCTTAAAAGCCAGGAAGTTTTTTACGGGATGATGCTGCATCAAAATATATGCAAATTTTGCAGCTTTTCAAATCATGTTCGATGCGTCATCACGGACAGAATTATAAGACAAAACATTACAGTATACATCGGTACAGTCAGGTACAAACTTCAGCATAGAGGGCTTTTCCTGATAACTTCTTTCCAGTGCGAACTTAGTTCCATACCGACATCTTAATTCATCCACTAGTTTGATGGGCCAATGATAAACCCGTCCTCCGGTTTAGAATTCTTTTTCTCGCTGATGCGTGATTCACTGTCTCCGAGTTCTTTTCGAATTCCTTCTTTATCACCTAGAGATCTGTCAGTGTCATCGCTCCTTACTTTTCTGTATTTCTCCACCTGATATAAATCAACGTTGCACACTGTTGTCAGTTTACTGATGTTCTTTCTCTACAGTGTTACCGGTTTCTCCAGTGCATGACAAGTGAAGTCGCACTCTCAAGTTAGGACATAGATTCAATCTTAAGATTTTGACTCAATGTTTTCAATCTGTACCCTCTAGCTCTGCAATGTTTTTCGAGGTGTGAATCAGCCGTATTCCCTTTGGGACAGTTCTCTGCAACGTCTCGCTTACAGCCTGCCGCCTACTCCATACTTCACTATGGAACAATGGTGCTGGCGTTGAAATTTTGTTGTTCACTCCTAGTTCTTCAATTGTTTTAATGTTTTTTCATTCAGTCGTCTAACGTAGCCGCTTTTTTGAAAGCTCCAAATATAAGCCAGTTCCTCTTAGATACTAATGTTGTCTGAGTTCAGTTCGAAGCATCTACTGACTAAATGGCGATGCCCTTATTCACACAATGTATGGTTCGAATCAGACTGCAGGAATTTATTGATACATATTGGCTTATGCAGCACCTCAGCAACGTACTTGTTTACCTCTCTGGTGACTTGTTCATTCAGAAAGGGCCTAGAGTGTTTTAAGTTAAAGCGCACAACCAGCATTTCACTCATATACGAATGCAACGTTATGAGACCTTAAAATGATACTAAGTCGCTATCTGCCGTTGAAACACTACCAGTGAAGTGCAGCATTATTGAACTGTATTCCTCCAGAAGTTGTTGTCTAGCAATTGCCAGACCTTTCAGATGCTAAACTCGTGATTTCATCGTGTGCAAATTCAAAAAATTCCTTGAAAGGCTGAGTAATCAGTCGTGTCTATTTTCATGAGCAACGGTAGTTGCTATCAGCACTGAATGGTGTCGTCATAAATTACGAGCAGCAGAGAGTTATGTAAAAAGTTGAGGCGAAACAGACATTTTCATACTTATTGATTCACGATTAAACTGTTTACAATCAGCTTTCTCTCCACCCTGCCTCTCTGAGAACTGTTGTGAGAAATAGCTTTCCTGGCCGACGATAACGGCGATAGTCGTAAAGAATGTGAAGGTATTGCTACACATACGTGACTTACATCGAGTACCTCAGTCATATGGAGTGATGCGTTCGCCTAAGCTAGGTCTGGACTTGGGTAATCGTTTTCATCATAGGCGATATTCCGTCTTGCTCATTGCTGACAAAAAGCAATTTACCAATAAATGTATGAAAAACGGATTCTGCCTATTCTGAATTCCATCCTCCAGGTTCACTCGTTTGATGTGGCGGTGTTTTGCAGCATCAGCAACTTGGACACTCTTATAACTTCAGAGCGCGCAAAATAGTAAAGTAGTTAAATGACGAAACGCCATTCTGCAAATTAGTCTGTACATCCGAGTTTGCTGACATTGTGTCTTTAACAGCTATTATAAGGAAGGATGTTTTTCATGTTTGCTTAGTTTATTTATCGACAGTAACACGGGATTTCGATGTGTTCTTCTGTTAGCACTGCACTACCTGAACCATTTTTAAGTGCGAATTTTTCTTACAGCTATAATCACGATATTTTAGTATTTCTGGTTGAAAAGCAGGATGGGGAATGATTAAATGCAATGAAAAAAATATGGCTAATCGAATGATTGAGCAATATTAGCATTTTGGCCCGCATCTTACGGGTCTTCTTCAAAGTAAAGAAGTGTGTTATCTTCGGAGTCCTTTATGTCGTTCTGATTCAGAAGACCTTCTGACTCCAAACCTACCAACTACAACAAGACGTTCGAAGTCAATCACCCTCAAGCTCTCTTAGCTTGAAGAAGCTGGGCGAATCATCCGATGACGCGTTGTATATTAATAACCTATGTTTTGCTGCTGTCAGTATGGTCGCCAAGTCGCGAACGAAATACTCCATTAGTCTTCCATTTTAAACAGCAGTTACTCTATTTTATGAATTCCTTAGATGCCAAAGATGGTTTAGAATTCCCCTCAGGAAGAGGTTAACAACTCTTTAGATGCCTTTCCTTGATTCGCTGTTCTAGCGCGATATTTCTATGTACAGAAAGCCTACGCCTACTCGTTCTAAATGCTATGTAAATCTGGCTTCTATCAGACCAGGTTTATAAGTCCCTTGACATGCACCATTTGGTGCACCTAAATGTTCCGTTAATGCTTCCATTCTTGTTACAGAATTTAAATATCTATGATACCATTGTAAATAACAGCTATTCTGCTAACTTAATTGATTCCAGGATTGAACGTTTGCTAGTGCGTTTGCGGTACCATTGAAAGCAGCAAATAGCACGGTTTATTTGTGCACGACGCAGCTTTCCAATCCTGTCAGTTACTAATACGTTTCAAATTCGAATTTACACGGCCGAAAGACACCGTATAAAGTATGTCTGTTATGAATGAAGCAGTCGCCGGGTTCTACCGCAACAATGCACCGTTCCCTTGTTTCCAATCGCCTAAACAGACCACGTAAACAGGCCACGATTCCATGATATTTTAGAGCCTGCAGTGCGTAGGATGCAAGACCGCGTTACTAAATTGGGCTCAAGAACGGAATGTTACCTCACAAACAAGATTGGTCACTATTGTAAAGCCAATATATAGAAAGAAACAACTCCGATGTTTTGAAGTGGCTAACAAGAACGGTAGCTTCAATCCAGCTGGTAAAAAATACGTTTAAGCAAGTGATACCGCATTCGCACATCGAAACCTCACCAGATGAAGTAAGTTAGCACGGCCGGCTACTTTACACTGATGCTGCGGTAGTTTAAGACGAATTAAATCTCGCTTGATTCACTTGCACCGGCCAGTGATCAGTGACGAGTCGCACCGGCCGCAACACGCCCGCCACACCTGTTGGTATCGAGCCGTTTCTTTGCAAGCACGGTCTTCCCAGATGCATGCTCACCATCATCCCATGGTAGACGACCAAGCGGCCTCGTTCGCCCGCAAAGGAACCAGTCAATCGATCATCGTCGATTACCCCCCCCCCGTAGTTCAGCCGACCCAAATGCCCAGCCCTCGATACCTTCTCCTTTCTGCTTTCGAGGTGACGTTCTTCACTCCGTCCGCAATGTGACATCATGTTAGGGATGTGATTGCGACACGAAATCCCTGTAATTTTTTTCTCTCAGTGACAGACAGCTGACGCTCTTCAACAATAGTGTGTGATCTCGTCTAACAGCCATCAAAATCGCCAGCAGGACGGTGCAACTGAAGACGTGGATGCGAGTTTCTTTCCTGATGTTGCAAAGGACAGCGACTTTGATGGTACGCCGGAATGCGCGCCAATCGATCCTCCTTGTCCGCTGAATCTCTTCAGCCTGATCACGCCACATGTTGAACTCTTGGCCCAGGTAAATACATCGACTTCGTTCTTCTCGCCGTTTAATATTGCCCGGCTCTCAGACATGGCATTCGATTGCAATTTGCTCGTCTTTGATTGATTGATTCGCAGTCCCACTTCTGCACTATTCTTTCGTGCTCTTGCAGTATTTCTTGAACCTGCCGACTGGCGTTTTCTGCAAACATAATGTCATCAGCGAACCACAGGTGACTGAGCTGTTCACCGTTGAAGTTAATGCTACCTTTACAGGTCATTCTTCGGAACATCATTTCCACACAGGCAGTGTCGAGTATGGGGAGATAGCGTCACACTTTATTTCACACTAGTTAATACCGGAATCCAGAGAAGGTGTCGAACAATGCGATATTTATGAAGCAGCTAGAGCTCGCTTCCTTTAGCAGGTTGATGCAACGGGAATCGATGCCCTGTTCTGTCGGTGCAGACCACAATACGTTGTAGCCGACAGCGTCAAACGCTTTCTTGTAGTCTACGAAGGCTATATACGATGGCAATAAGAGCTATCTGAATGTTTTCCTATGAACTGAGGAGTTCTTCAAGGAGATGTGTTTTCGCTTCGCCTTTGCTACTGAACCTTGTTCGACTTTTTCCTGTAAAACAGTGCCGACCCTGGCAAAGATGATGGTTTCATTCTCGAGGGAAGACACCGTTCAAGATATCAGGATATCAGGATAGATATCTTACTGACTTGAGAGCATGCTGATCATATCATCCTGATGGGTATTACGGGTAGACCTTTGTGACCTTACGGCTTCCACCTGCAACACAGTTGAAAAGACAGCCTCCGCTATAACGCCTGGAAGTCTGAAATTATGAGGAACCTATCAGGCAGCGCTGATCTACTGGTGGAACAGAGAGCAGACGCCGTAGAGGAAGTGTAGCAGTTAGTTATCTCGGATCAGTCATCTCCACCGATGGCGCCATCCAATCAGAATTAAATGAGAGGGTCACCCTCGCATCAGTTGCTTTTAGAAACCTGTCGAATATTTGGGCTGTGAAAAGAATAGCCCTTTCAACAAAAATTTGCCTGTATCTTGCCTCTGTCAGGTCAGCGTTGTTGTCCGGCGTAGAACAGTTACTCTGGCGACGGGGCAAAGGCGTATGTTGAACTGAATGCAGCAACGTTTGTTTTGACGCATAATGAGGCTTAAGTGGCAGGACCACGTACGGAATGATTCTGCCCTCTTCCAACCACAGGTGATGTAAATAAACTCAGAGATTAAGAAAAGGAACTCAGCCATGTTAGATTAACTGATTTGGCATACGCGATTTACTGAAGCTCTTCAGCTTTTCACCTGAGAGCCGAAACACGGCAGACTGTAACCGGTTGGCTAGCATGCAACATTGAGAAACAAGGTAAAGGTAAATTTACTTTTGGGAAAAAGCCATTCTTTCTGCGATGCAGTAATTTGCCTTATAATAAGAACGATACAAAGAGGCGAGTACAGCCGAGATCACGAACCAGCGACCTACTGCTGATGCAAGTGACTCAAGGTGATGATTACAACACATGCGCACACACTTGTAGGATGATGACGATACAACAACATGAACAATAGCCATTTGTACAGCAGCCGTTATACAGACCACATGCAACTGATAATACCTGTTTTGCGTATTCATAATGATTCATGTGACCAGAATGGGCATCAATGCCTATGCTATACATGACCGTAATAATGACACTTAGACGTCGTCATATAAATCAAACGCTGCACACGTTTAGAGATAAAAATACGGTAAGTTAAGAATGAGATTGAGCTTGTACTAGTGCCTGCATTATGACAAGTTTAATATCAGTGAAGGTACACGTAACGTATAATCTTATCACAAACGTAGAGTGCCAATCTTACGAATGCTGCGATGAATGTGTGTTAGAGAGAGTCAACCAAGCAACTGATTAAGATAAAATATTCCATGCGTAAAAAATTAAATGTTGGAGTACGAAAATGACGATTAGAAAGTTGGATAAAACATATTGTATAACTGAAGCTTGCGAAACCCACAACGGTGTTTCATTTTAATCGCAGATTAATAAAACAATTTATAATATACTGCTGAAATAAAATGTTTTGTGCCACGAAAAGTGCAAAACTTTTCGAAACCAAAAACAATACTTTGAGTACAGACTAGCATTGCAGAAACCGTATATTGGGGTCGCTTGGTAAATTTATTGAAGTTCGCTCAGCGTTTTCTCAGACACGGACACAGTTCTGAACTGACGGGTTCAAAGCGGATCTACTCTTTCGACTGGACGTTTTTCTTCACCCTAGTAGTCGGCGATTGTTGACCGTAAGACACACTGTGCACCTAAAATCTCATGAAATATCACGGACTAAACGACAAACGGTTTTCGACCGCCTGCCGCACATTATTGATCTACCAATAGCAACTTGCTGATTAAATCAGATATGTACAGTAGGCCTATGTTTAGCGCGCCAGTTACGTTTCTGAGAATCTACGTGCCAAATGAATAACATTTTTTAGAAACCCCCACCTCTCATTCTTCCTAAAACATAGCGACCCAGAAAGAAACACCCACATTCGCGGCACGTGATGTCACAATGTTCTTTTTATGAAAATAATATTTGATAGCCCTAGCTCGACATCGCCGTCCAAACAGCAGGAAACTACCAAAGAGGGAGCATAGACGGACTTCAACTCTAAACCCTGGCGAGTTGGATTGTGGTGAACTATTGCACAGTGAATCAGATTTGGCAGGGAAGTACAGACAGACCCCAGCTTACGTAAATGCCGAGTTATGCAGATCATTCTGAAAAATCCATGGAGGCAATTTGGAGGTGTAAAAATTTTACTTAATGCACCTATTTTATGCGCACGCCGCCTAACAGCGGTTTTTCGCAAGACAGGGAGTTCATGAGGTGCACGCATTTGCCCTCCTCAATCACTCACTGTTTACTGTTGCACAGGAACACGCTGATTATTTGTATTCACTCACCTCATATAATTTTTAGTATTACTGTGCGGTGTAGTAATCGACACTCGGGATCGATGAAGGGAAAAAAGAAGTCACCGTTCAGACATCTCTTAGTAATTTCTTAAAGAAGGTCGAATGGGTCAAATTAAATACTTTTTCTATTTTTTCATATCATTTATACTGTATCATATTATTTTGTGTTACTAATTACGGTTTGAAATCTCATTTGTATGCATCATCTAAATAGAACTATGCATTAAAACTGACAAAAATAACCTAGAAAGACGTACGATATAGACGGGCTGCAAACATATAACTAATAGGTGTAATTATAGGATAGGGGTGAATAAAATCTGATGCACGTAAAATTCGTTATGTAAAGGTTTGTGAAATGTAACACTCAACGTAAGTCTTGGTCTTTCTATACCCTATCGAAAATTCTCGAGTATTCAGATATACTCTATTCTGATTCTGAATTCAAGATTCTGAAGTACTTAATAAAAATTTGGAAGCCAAACTGTTATGAAAAACGGAATAAATATTCGAACTGAAAAGGTTTAAAGCACCTTAGACATAGGTGCTGTATAACACGTGTAATGGAATCGGAAACGCTAGCGAAAGTGAAGATCTATTATCAATGTTGACACAAGTGGCGGTTCAAGTTGAATAGCTCTGTGCATTCAAACTAGTAGTCATTAAACGAAAGCCTACAATGCAGTGAAATAAACAATAATTTCTGAGCGTCAACGTGTCGTGCTGTCGTCATTAGTACGCACAACAGCAGAAAGAGATAACATGATCTTTGTTCTGAGAATGGCCAGACCATAGGTGTGTGCGACAGTGTGCAATTTTAGACAACGATAGTTATTTCTGTAGCTCGAATGAAAAATCAAAAATGCTGCACAAAGTACCTTTGATTATTGAGCATAATTATGAGCCTTCTGATAAATCATCATTGTGTAAATAATAAATAACGTTTTTTTACATTTAAATTTCTGTTACCGGATTTACTCAGCGTAAGCGTATCGCCCTGTGTTTCTTGTCACTCAGTAGGATGGTTTCAATAAGCCATAGTTCAACGGTGTTTGAGCACCTGCTCTGCCCATGATGCAGGATCGCACCTCTGGGTTGGGGTGAAGAAGGGGATGTTCGACCATCAACTAAATCTACCACTACCCGTAGGCAAATATACAGAGACAAAGCATAGCCCCAATGTTCCGGGGTAGCTACCGCATAGTAGCTGTCCAATTCCTCCAGTATTCATAAAATTTCAATTTCTGAAACCTGATTCATCTGGCATAAGTGCAGCGCCACCTTGCTTCTAGTAGTAGTTAGCCCGGAACATTTAGGTTATGTTTTCTTTATATATTTGTCTACAGATAAAGGCAGATTAGTTGGTGCTCTCGCACACCCTTGTTCAGCCTAACTCGGAAACGCGATCCTTCATTAAATACCATCGAGCCGTGGCCTGCTTGAATTGTTGCCTAAACGACTAATAGCAATCGGACAGTGCGCTTACCCCGAGTAAATCTGATATCAGAAATTGAAATGTCTACCGGCAAAATTGACCAGCTGCAATGTGGCAGCCACCCGAGAACATTGCGCTTGTCTGATCTAAGAAGTATATTCTCTTAAGTAGGGATCTGCTCTCAGCACACAAGAGAATTTCCATAAAATACGTTGCATTAAGTAAAAACTTGACCCTACCAGGTGGGACATTGCAACTGCAAACTCTGTGTAATAATACGCTTTTGCTCCGTATGATTTAGCGTCCTAGACAGGAAAGATAGTGTTGACCTGCAGTAAGCCTCACTTGAGGCTGGTTTGGCATCGACCTTGATTCTGAAGATTGAGGAATTTATTCGTGCGTTGGTGCATATACTGGCATCTGGAAAACGGTTTAATTATACACAAAGGAAATGAACAAGTTGGTGAGCCGAATTACCAGAACTGGCAAATTTCGGCTCGTCTTTTATGGGCCTCCATCAGAGTTGTCCGGGTTGGTTATGTGATCCACAACTGTTGCAGTTTCTGGAGCCTAGGGCGTTTTTTAGCCCATGCTGCTGGCTAAGCAGTTTTTCCGTTAAGGGTTTGATATGGTTTGTCCAATCCGCGCAGTGTTCGTATCCTCTACATCGGTTGGCATTTTCGCAGCATTGGATAATGGGGCTTCTTTGATTCGTCAGTTACTTTGAGGTTTATCGGAATTACAGATAAATGTCATGACCACCTAGACCCCAAATTTTTCACTGAAACACCTTTTAAATTTAATTCGAATCACTTGACACCGTATTTTTATTGCTTATTTAAAGCACATTAATCTAATATTCCTTTTAGACTCATTGTCTCTACTATGAACTGCTTTTTGCACGGGTTTCAAAATTTATCTCCAAAAACCTCAGTCCTTGAACTGGAAAAAGCTCATCATACACAAAAAACTGAAACAGATTAAGCTCTGAAGGTAAAATTATGGTCAGATTTATCCACTAATGTTGCTGTGCATAATACCATTAAACTAATAACCAAACCAATTTTAGCTTATGACTCACTTAAGGTGCCCGCTATCCTCTCAGTCAATTCTGTTATAAAGTTATAAAGTAACTTTTTGCATTGTAGAAGCGTCCTATTTCTCCTCGTACGTTCTTCAAACACATCAAAGAGGCGCCCAGAGGTGACCCACTTTTCGCATTTTTCTCAAGGTTCACCGCTAATTCATCAACACTCATAAATACTTAACTCATACGATCATCTAAGTAACAAAAAATCTGCAATCATAGATTTAATAGGCAGAGCTCTTAAAATCCTAATTATCAAATTCGTTAATAATGCCATAAACCGTAGAATTAGTTACTTTAACTCAACCCGCAATACCGATAATTCGATCAGCAACATTTCGATTAATAAACCTTACTCAATTCTGCTGCATGATAAAAAGTTAACGAAAAATTACAAGTACCACTTCATACTAACTGAAATATCGATGTTAAAGCAAACGGCCTTTAACTCCGCCGTTGCCGGTCCCGAGCCCGGATGAGAAAGGAGGAGGGTTGGAGACCGTGGCGAGTCTGCGTAAAATTCAACCACCTGCCACTCATGGTATTGACGCCATCGAAAATTACGCCGGCTCGGTCGTCGCTCGGGTTAAGAAGGGTCGAGCAAGCTGTTGAAGGACTGAGGCAGACTGCGAAAAGTCGGCGATCAGAACCTGCTCATTGCCCTCTGCCA
>UZAM01009378.1:4000-14031 GCA_900618415.1 Soboliphyme baturini | reverse complement strand
TGCCCTAAACCCAAATATAGCCAATGAATCAGTTTCGACTGCCACTTATCCTTCCGGGTCACGGGGCAGAAGCGTCGTCATATAGCGACGCCAAAAATTCGCAATCCCATGACATCGCCTGAGTTCTGACTGAAGAATCCCGGAATCTGGAGCAGAGATCATCAAACCACTTGTCCAAGGTCATTCTTGGTCTTTTCCGGGTCTTCAACTGGCAGAAGCAGTTCCTACGTCTTTTCTTGAAGCATTTGCAAAACGTGTTCAGACCTTCGCAGCTGTAACTTGTTAGCCGGGAGAGGCAGCGCCTTTGCACGAAAGTTTCTCGGATGTCCTAAGTGCTGACCCAGCCGAGATGCGCGAACCCAACGATGTTTCACAAGGCCCATTTCAGCCTCATTATAGGCGGTATCGCAGATTTTCGCGATTACAACACATGACCGTAGACAAGCATAGAAAATCAAGTTGAATAGAACGTTTCAGTCATTTACATGTACATTTGCAAATGAACGCATACTTTTGTACAGAATATTTCTCTGCGGTATAAAATTAATGATTCTGCATTTCGACAGAACAGGCATCGCTCATACTGAAAACATGCCTTAGCTCCTGTGAGATTACCGCGCGTGGAGCCTAATCAATTGCTTGATAGACAAAGAACAGAGTCAAACACTAATTCGCCCAACGACATATCGTTTTGTTCGTCTCCTAATGATAAGCAATATCGGTTAGGTCGAAATATTGGATCTACATTTGTTCCTCACACTGCTAACCAATAAATATAAAAAGGTTTCCGTTTCCAGTTCAGAATCCATGGCGCAACATCGGTGTCAATTTAAGAGAACAGACTGAAAGAATTACATTTCTGTAATAAAATGAGTTCATCATGCAGTGAGTATGAACATAACAGACTCTAATATAAAAGTTAAAATTCAAATACCAGTATATCCAGGGGTACATCGACATCGATAGCCGTTGCGCAGTGTCTCGCACGAACCACCGTTCAGGCAGGGGTCGCGCTCGCACCACATGGCTGAAATTTCGCATCGCAGACCGCCGTGGTTCGCCGGACAGATGCAAGCGTGATCGCCGCTGCCGCCCTGATCGTCCTCGATGCATGTGCCGCCGTTCAGGCAGAAACCCGGTTCGCAGTGGTGGCGACGATGCTCATCGGCGTCAGTTGTGATCGATGACATCGCGTCGCGGTTGTCGTCGCAGTTCAGCCGGACGTTGTACAGATTGGTCACCGGATCGCCGATCGGCAGCACGAAGCTATCGACCATAATGTTTCGTAGGCAACCAACAAACCCGTTACGAACGCTTCGAAAGGACGAGCCGTTGGCCGCTGATGCCAACCGCACCTCACCGCCAAACCATGCCCAAAACTGATCACCGAGGTTCAGCGTGGTCGAAGTCGCTGACACCGATGTCCTCGATTCGAACTTGTCGGCGTTAAGTACAACAGCGTCTCGACGATAGGTAAACCGTAAGTGGTGCCACGAACCGTCAGCGACCTTCGGCGAATTCATTCGGATGACCTGCTCGCCGGATCCAAAGTCAAAACGCAGCGTTATTAGACCGTTACTCATCTACAAGGAAAGCGAAACAGATCGAATAGAGAAACACGTGAATAAAAAAGCATGCTTAACGACGAGAGCGACAATTTCGATGACAATCCAAATTTATTGGCTACGTTGTACACTAAAGGAAGCAATATTGATCAATGGCCAAAAATGCTACAGATGGGTAAGAAACTGAAACGTTAGATGACTCACGAAAATAAGCATAACTAAGCGTAAACGTAGGGGATAGTCTCCAACGTTTCTGCTGATACAGATACCGCAGAAATCTTCAAGAAACCATTAACACTAAAACCGCAAACAACTATGATGTGTGTTCAATATCGTACTATACAGCATAAAAATGATTCTTAAAACCTACCCTTTCGTCCTTTTCGCAGGGAGCGGACAATGACCAAAATAAGGAGTTTCTTGGTATGGAGAAGTACAGTGGTATTCCTTCCACTTTAACTGCTACGGTAGAAGTGAAGGCCTATCATGAACCACGAAATGATCAGCGAACGAGGTTCACGCGGATTATTATGAAATCCTGACTGGTGACCAGGATAACCACTCAGTAGTTGGAAATCAGGCTGCTACCATTGAGCTGGTTATCAAACAAGCTGTTCACTGTAAAGGACATTGAATCATAAACAGTCTGCAGCTCACACCGGAGTAAAATGACTGTTCTACAGAGCATTACGTTTCACTTGTTCCCCGGAGACACAGTAAGATGGCTTTCTTCTGACTGGTTCAGAGGTCTCCCGTCGAATACGCGCACATGATAATGGCAATAAAATACAATATTACACATTTTTAGGTCAATGATTAGCTTTAGAAATTTACGTGATTATAAATATTACTTAACGATCCGATTCTGGGCCAGTGGCGAAATTGTGAATGGTTCGCCGATTCACAGAGGATATCAACCAATGTGGATATTAACACCCTTTCCCTCGCAATAGTTTCAATATCTGCACTGTTTGGTATTCTCAACCATGAGTCGGTGATCTATGTACAATTAACGCGAATATAAATCATGAATATTCACTCAATCAGAGGTACCCATGAAATGTGGAGGGAGGGGTGGGGGCAATTTTAAATATTTTCTTTGGAAAAGATCAGTGATTAAACGGGGTACATAAACGGACAACAACATACCTCCAGAAAGATGTGGTCCGATTTTCCGGCAGCCACGAACAATACACCGAAGTTAGCGAGCGTTTTCACATCGAAACTGACGGTCAGACGAACCTCAGCTGTCCTCGGCAGAAAGTATCCCAGGAAGCTTGTGCCATTGAAACTCACTACTGCACCTGGAACGAAACGAGAAAAGCGGTAGATCCAGCATGAAACAACGAACAGTGTTTATTACAGTCATCCGAGCGACAAACGCTCGAACAATGGCTGCTACCATCCCAGCCGTTAGGACATTCGCACTGGTACTTGTCATCACTGGGATTTGCCACGCACAGCATCGCGTTACCACAAGGTTTTTCAGCACAAACGTTGACCGCCGCCTCGCACCGAAGGCCTGAATATGCGCATTTATCATATAGTTCTTTCTGACGGGTAGACGTAGAAATCAGCTAGCTTTAAGTTGATTTATAGACCTACTGTGGCTCATATTATTTTAAGGAATCAATTTGTGGTATGCAGTGTCAAATTAGGAGAGCTGAAATTTTATGAAAATACGGACATGAGGATGCAAAGAGAGCAGACAAGAGACACGTTTTAAGATTTATGGTTCTTGCTCTTGTTAGTCACCATCATCTGGGAGCGACAAGCTGAATAACTTTGTTGGTTTCAGAATGAGATAAACTAGATGCAGATAAACTGATCCCGCTGCACATTTAAGCATTAACTACTCTAGATAGATCGCCCTCGTTGTTGAGCGACGATCTGTTTCTCAT
The DNA here is from genome assembly GCA_900618415.1 of Soboliphyme baturini. Taxonomy (NCBI): domain Eukaryota; kingdom Metazoa; phylum Nematoda; class Enoplea; order Dioctophymatida; family Soboliphymatidae; genus Soboliphyme; species Soboliphyme baturini. The sequence continues at coordinate 10,565 of UZAM01009378.1, read as the reverse complement.
ATATTTTGCGAACTTTAAAAATTGCCTCCCTTCTCTACCGCCCGTGTTGGTTTATATAGAAAAAAACTGTGGTCAAGGTCTCATGTGTTCATAACCGTTTTATGAAACAAGGGGAGTATCCGAACTTTTGGTTTTTTTAGAGGAGCGCTTCATTCCGGCAGTTTTGAGTATATGACAGTTCGCTATATATCCTGTAGGGCAGGCAGTACTGCGGAAGCAGTTTGGTTGATCTTCTTGACGCTCCAGGACTGCCGTTGTTTCGAGGCCGTTCACAAAATGGAGAAGAACAGTCTTTAAATAAGTAAACTTCGCCTACTTCGTTACTGATCGGCCTTTCACACGCAGTTTTGCGAAGTTTACTACTGCTAATCGCATAATCGATTAATATTTGGAACTCAGCCTCAACCAGAAGCTAACATTGAACCCGGGTACGTGAAATGGACTGCTTTTGCCATCATGCAATTTGCGGTAATGGCGCAAATCACTGCTGGCGCTCTCGATAGTATTATTATTGTCCGACTCAATCTCTTCTGCATTACTGTATAGAACGTAAGTGACGGCTTTCAGAATACAGCAAGAATCGAATGCATACGCCGAGTCGATTAGGATATCAAGTGCCCAATGCCTGGATTTTCTTCCTGGCCTAAGAGCAAAGGTCCAATTCTGTTTCTTTTGAGGTTACAGTTCTCGGCGTGAGGTATTCCTTAAGATACTGAATAACAGTAACGAGAGTACTTCACCGCACTGTAGCTGAACACGATGTTGAACGTAGCAACAGCAGGCGACCTTCGCTTTGGAATTCAATGATGTTCATTTGGTCAGTCCTCAAGAATGCAATGCTGAAGAACAGATCACAACGTGATGCACTGAGAGACGGGACAAAGACTAACCTTAAGTCCAGCAATATCGAAAATATTACTGGCATATAGAGACGAAATTCAAGTCAGTCCACTGCTACACCAATCATTTTTTCATCACGTGAATGTTTTTCGTTACATAGCCTACGGGTGAATAAAGGCAAAACAAAATACCAGCGAATCCTTCAGGACACAGGCAAAGCGCTTTTCGTTCGAAACGAGGCGACACAAATGCCTGTTGATCTGTAAGCACCGTCAACACTTGCATGTTGTCGAACGAGAGCAGATCTCGACACGTTCCACGGACGCACCGATCGTTGTCTTCATCTGAGCACAGACCAGCGGTGATCTTCCGGATGTGCAGACCGATAGCACTCGACAACTCGTCCTGTCGCTGAAGAAGGCTGTCGACCAACACTCGCGGACGCTGATAGTCGTGCTTCGACTTTTTGACAATCACCAGCAGTTCCGTGTTCGTCTGCATACCCAACGGGTCTCTGCGTCGCCGCTGTGACCGCAACGTAGAACCAGCCTCTTTGACGGCGATTATTCGGACGAATGCTGAAGGAATATTTAGCAATCTGAAAGCAATCACGTTAAACGAGTAAGCTTGATTTCAGTGGTCAGCGGCCACAGTGATGCGTGATTACTTGCGGAGGGCTTTCTCGAACGAATCGAAGTAGTAGCGGACGAATCGTTCGGGGGACACGTCGTCAAGCGTGACGCTGATGGCTGACTCGAGCATCTTCATCGTTATAGCGATCACCTCTATATGAGCAGTAGCTGTGGCGCGCGACGTCATACCGAGAACGGTGACATTGAAGATGTACACGTTTTCCGAAATGTCGGCCACCGCCAGTATATGCCCGTCCTCTGGATCGACGCTGATCACGTCTGAATAGTCGAACGCCGACTCAATCGCAAAGCGAAGACCATGATGAACAGACATCCCGCTGCTGACGTGTATTTTACCCACCAGTCCGCCGGGGAATTCGTTCAAATACGTCACTATTCTCGAATGAAGATCTTGGACCGATATTTGATGCAATACGCGGGCTCGCGTACGACAACGAATGGTAAATATGCAAGATGAAGACAACGAGGGCGAACCGCTGTCTTTAACGACAAGCTAAAAGGACATAGTCAGCATAAAACGCGAACACTCTAATGTATGTACCTAGACATATCAGTATCAAAGCATACAAATCGACGTAACAGCAAACATGATGATATTATCACAAGGTTATGTCATGTCAGAGTTATGCCAGACGTCTTACTGCAAATATTCTATGAAAGTACACACATTTTTACGATTATACAGAGAGCATGGCCAAAATATTTGTACTACTATGGACTACAGAATACGAGTACATACTTGTTGAAAGGCACAATTATGTTTTAGCATACGAATAATGTTACATGTATATCCATGCCATTAAAGTATACCACACAAGTACAAATATTGGTGTTATTAACCACTTGTTGTATAATACAAAGTATATAAGTAAAGCATAAATAAATCCCCGACCATTTGAAAGAGAGTGGTTTTACACGTGTCACAAGTATAAATAAAATACAAATATATGTAACGTGAAACATAATTTACATTAATTCATTAGTGCCCATAAAATATGCAAATATATAACATTATATATTTGCTGCCATATTAACATTATATCTACATCTGCAAGATAGAATGCATATGGGCACAGTAGTATAAATGAATAAATAAATAAATATGAACCTAATGCACGCAATCTTATATAGACATGTGTATCAGTATAATGTTCCATATACGTACATATATAATTCCACTTTTATATGCAGAGTCATAAAATAGAACTTAATTGAGTAATAACATAACATACGTACTACTACGTAAGTACATATGGCTCCGCAGTTTTCTACCGATGAACTAATATATATGCCTTTATATTCATTTACGTACAAAGTGAACGGATATGCATCAACGTAACACATGTATCGTGCATATACAACGCTATAAATACGGTGTAGCATCATGGTAGTGCTATCACATAGAGATATATGTTCTTCTGCACTATTCCATTGCTGTAATAGAATATTATACATATACCACAAGTCAAATTTTTTAAAAGGTGTTTCAATCTGGCCTATAATTATTCAACCGGCCATTTTGCTGATACATGGCTGGGAAACGCAAGCGTAAAATAAATATGGAAATAATTCACTTAACAGTCTAGAGTAGCCTTTCGTTATCACCATCGGCAAAATTAGAATCTATTTGCAGAGAATGACTAGAAACCGACGCAGTCATTCAGGACACAAAGATAAAGACGACTGATCACATACTGCATTACTAACTTCAAAAATGGGATATGTGATGAAGATGAGCACAGTAATATCAAGAGTAGAACCGTGAAACGATACCAAAAGAAAAGACGAGAAAGAATAAGAAAAAGAAGAGCAAAAGACGAGGAAGAACAAGAAAAAAATAAAAGGAAGAAGAAACATAAGGGGAAAGTGAAAAAGCGTACGTAGAAGGGGCACAAGAAAAAAGTGATAAAGATAGAAACAGAAGAGGATAAAAAAAGGGAAAAGAAGAAGAACTTAATCCTACTTTAGGCGAAGTAGATGTGGAGCTCCAAGACGTTTTAATGTATCACTTCTTCCAGTACCGAAAGAAGGCGTTTAACGCGCACCCCAACACGGTAAACAAACCTTCAGAGCAACTACCATATTGTTAAGTTAAACAAAAAGAAACTATACCTCAACTAAAAGAAAACGTTTGCATGACCACTTCAATATATAACTATTTGTTTATTTGCGAGAATGTTCATTCTCTTGAGGAAAACGAGAAATAGCGAATACGTAAATTTACTTATCATGATGTCACACTCTAGGCTATAGAGTGCAAATTGTACAATTTTGAGCAGCTGTGTGTATTCCTGTGATTTGAAACTGTTAGAGGCTACTATTATTTTTGTCAAGAAATTGTCATCTGAATGTTCTAGAAAAAGAACGACAGCTGGTTATCCATATCATAGCTGTCCACGTTTCAGTCACAATAAATTGGCCATTCTCACGGCAAACAATCCTAAAGAAACATTGCTTGTCCTGAGGTAGGCAAATGCAGTTCAGTTGAAACGGTGGCATTTGTAATAAACACTACCATATGTATGTTTTCCTTATATCTAGAACGATTGACGTGGCAATTTATTGAAGAAGAAACAGAATTGAACTAAATGTCATGAATCACTGTTTTTAACAATCACGTAACACTAACAATGTGTAGGAATAATGAAAAAATCTTATTAGAAACAGTATACGATTTAAAATAGTCTCATTCGGTGAAAGAAACAGCCTACAGTATGGAAAACTACTCAAGACTAGTTAGGGAATTTATTGCGCACATTATCATTATCGGCCTACGTAATGTAAATGCATCGAAGACAGCATAAAACTGTTAACATATGACACATTAAACGTGTGATATTCATAAGAAGTTGAGTACTCAGTACTGGAACTGTATCTGAACTGATTAATACCTCAAGAACGTAGTCCAAGGGCTGCAATTCAACACCGGCATGCAAAGCCCCGTTCGGCGTAAGGCGAAAAGACGAGGAAGCGGAACCATACAAGTAGAAGTGAAACGGGGCACCGTTACCCTCGTCGTCGGGGTCTTCGACTGTAAACGAGTACAGGTAAGAGGTGTCCAGCGGCAACTGAAGACAACACAAATAAGTCAACTCTAAGGGTCAAGAACAGGCGACGAACAATGCGCATACCTCTACGATAATCGAATCGTTGCAGTTCTGTATCGAAGGCGCGTTGTCGTTCACGTCCAAAACATCGAAGTGAACACGCACAGTCGAGGAAAGCGCCGGAACGCCATGGTCGAACGCTTCAACAGCAAAATCATAGGAACTCGTCTAAATTTCATACCCTAGTCAGAAGTATACAATTATACCTTGATTTAAGAGGCGCGTTTAATGGAAACAATTTATAAATCGAAAATTAAATTTCTGTTAGTTACAGTGTAAAAATTTACAGTCTATGAAAAATCCTGTGATACTTTCCGCGCATACGTCAGAATACGATTTAGACATTCAAAATGACTAACACTAGCACTTTATTATGATAAATATCTAAAACATTATCAGAGTATTAAATCTAAAGTTAGCGTTGTACACCAATCGCCGAAATTACAGTATAAACAGCACAATTTATTAAACAAGTAGTAAATCATTCAGCCTTCAGAATTACTGCATGTAAAATAATCATAGAACTGGAAGCAAATTTGCATTCAACGTAAAAATGCAATATCTGACTATTTATAACAAATGTGGTCAAAGTTCGCTTATGCAGACCACCCTGGCGATGATCGTGCAAACGCGGACATTGCAGAGAGGATGAGGGAAGCAAGATATTATCGCATGTTCCGTGTTACTGGAGAAACGGATGCTTGGACGACGGTTGAATCTTGTGGTAGGTAAATTTCATAAATCAGAAACTCAATTGAGGAAATGTATAAAGGGAAACAACAACAAAAGGTTGCATGCACATGCAAATAAAATAGAGAGATATAGAAAGCTGCATAACAAGGAGCCAGAGGAAAATTCATAAATAGAAAATGGTCCCGCAGATAGGCTGTTTTCTCAAGTTGAGGCATTCAAATTTAAACGATGGTTACCTACCATCAGATGTGAGGCCAATGGACATTTATTCATATACCCTGTTCCTGAAAATGTATTGCTGTACGCACACTCTCCGTTGGGGCTCTAATTATCTGAAGAAAAAAAAAACAAATTGTTGGGAACGTTGACCTCGCAATTGATTTCAATGCTTTGCTCAACGATAGGCATTGATAGAGAAAACCATACAACAGAAAGTAGCTCAAATAACTGTGGTTTAAGCAATACTGTACTCTTAAAATGAGAATTCGTTTGCCCCCCTACAGTTGCAACGAAGAGAATCGCCTATGACAAAGTTTCAACCAAGTTGATCAGCGTAAAATGAGATGGCCGTTTACAATAAAGCATTGGTTTAATCCCTTAACGTGAATAAAAGTACCTATACAGCCTCATGCCATTAATCTTTGCAAGAACAACAGTCTTATTTATTCATTTACAAGTACGTTCACTTTTCTCTGAGGCGTCGATATAACCTCAGCTGACCATTTTGCCTTCAAACTGAGACAGGAACTAGAACGTTCAATAATATTCAAAGAAAAGAACCACTGAGAGTCAATGTTTTGTTCTGTTATGTTATCTTAAATTTGTCAGGTTCCATCTTGAATCTGCTTAGAGATCGCTTTCTTATACTTTGCAGAAACCTCCTTACCTTGTGGAGACAGCAATCTAAATGAGTTATCGGTCTGTGAAATGAAAGGATCCGTGAATTATCCCATGCTAAAACAAAAAATGGCAAAGCAATTTAGCATAACTGTCTCTAACGAATTATTTTGTTTTGGGGTTGATAATCTACTGAAATAAGTACAATAGTGGTTTTCCATTACAGTACGCAATCCACAGTGGTAGTCGTCGGTAGATCACAGACCAATGCCTAAGTTTCCGTCTGTATTTCACATGGCTTTCTTCAAAGAAAAATGGGTGGTTGTTTAGCGGGGACAATGTGGTGGTATCGATCTATAGCCGAGAGATCACACACACGGTGATGCGTAACAATAGACCCATACTCCTTAATTTCATACAATAGAAAATTCAGAT
>UZAM01009374.1:7283-17828 GCA_900618415.1 Soboliphyme baturini | reverse complement strand
TGCGCTGCGTCAGTGCCGTAACGGTTCTGCTCTATGGGCTGAAATCGGTTGTTCTCGGAACAGGGCACAGGAACATCGACTGGACAGCGCACAAAAGCGCTGATTGCGCAGGTTACTAACGATCAAGTGATACGATCACGTAAGAAACGATCCAGTTTTGGCACTGGTAGACCTCACTAACGTGTCAAAAATGCTGAAAGACAGACTCCTGGCGTGGTTGAACCATTTGCAACGAAGCGATAGAGTCTTACTGGATCGTCAGCTGCTGAATGGCATTCCAAGCACGGAGAGCGAAAGATCAATGGCCAGCACATCAAGAGGCAGAGAAAACTAAACGGAGACATGCTGTCGATGAAGAATCCGTATTCGTCGTCGCACTTAATAACAAAACGCGATAAGTGAAGATGAGCCGACACCACAAGTCTTAAGAAACCTGCAGATCAGATAGGATGACGAAGATGACACCGTATCTAAGTTTGGCGAAGAGACACGTTTCAGAGTGTACGTACTTAGACGTACACAGATTGTGAGAACTGCCAAATTATATGCCATTTACATTGCAATGTTGGACCACTTTCCACAGATTGAGCATCGCCTATATGACAAATCGCGTACAAAGGCGAAGCAATTAATAGATTAAGGCCAAAAAAGCTGCCATCAATTTTAAAGCCGCCCATGAATCGTTGACGTTGCAATGATAAACCGGACATTTTTCGACGTCTTCTAAGTAAACCAGCCTAAGAGAACGACACTCTGAATACAAGTCATAAAGAAGGTAGAAAAGCAGTTAACCTCTACCTACAAAGCGCATAGTGCAGTACTACGCCTTTGAATCGTTAGGCCGAGGATGACGTTTCAGTTGGGTACAGAGTGCTTTCGATACTGGCACAGTGAGTACTAATATGTTGTACTATTAAATAGAGTAAAAATATAATAGCCTTAATAACACAATATAATTAACCTCGAAAACAGGTGCATTTGCTGAAACCAACCGAGGTTCTCCGCGTTCTGAAACAACATTTTTAGCCCCTAAACACATAAGGGTTTACTTTATTAAGTCAAGGCTGAACAGTACGGTATCTGATGTGATCCACTGACATCTAAATACAAGGAGAAGGATAAGGCAATATCGCTGAAAGCCAGGTAAGAACCATTAATTTTCGTACCAACCTTCATCAAAATTGGACAAGAATAGTAATGAATTAGCAGACAACAGACATCAGAATAAAGCTAGTACAATGGCATAATATAAAGTAGAAGTAATAATCAAAGTGCTAGACCGAGAGGGATGATGGATAATTAAGCAAGACAGGGCTGTAAGAAATACTGGTGAGGCCTTCCTCTAGCACCGGAATGAAGTTGCCTACTGGTTGGCGATCATGACAATCGAAACTATGAATACCGAAGAAGTGACTACGGCGATGAAGAAAGAATACGATGACTACAATATGGTTAAAGGAATTGAACTGAAAATAACGAAGATTATTATTAAGATGAAGACTATGAATATGAGAGATAGAGTAAACCAACGATAACGAAAAATTATGACGATCGTCAGCGAACAGGATGTATCGCGAATCCTTGATAACGAGGAAGAAATTTAAGAAGTCGATCATTCCTGGGGACATTGATCATCACGCGGTACACGATGAGAAAGATGATCGTATGAATGATGAAAGACGATAACAAAAATCATGCGAATGACAACGATAATGACAAGTAATACTTTAACGGATAATGAAAAATACGATTACGATATGGAAATGAAGCTTAGCAGGATGCTGGTTGTACCGTAATAGCGATTAAGAAAATGATGGTCAGGATGATGACAACGACGAAAAAGGTGATGATACAGGAAAAGAAGGGTGATACTGCTTATTATGATGCTGACGATTAAGATGATAATAAAGATGACAATGAGATTATACAAATCGAGACTGTGACAATAATGGCAACGACGTCGACGGTAAATAAAAAATCTGAAGGCGATTAAGATTATTATGCAGGCGCGAATATCATACGAAAGAAGGGGATGAAATTTTTTATGACGAATATCAAGGTGATAAGGTTAAAAGAAGCCTCTGTCTAATGATGGAAAGGGAAGTAGTGTGGAAAGAATTCTCAATGCTTATGCCATGTACAGTCTTGTACCGCTGGGAAAATAGTCAATACCAACAACGATTTGCGGTATCTCACATGCAACGTTTAATTCCATGAATTTGGATACGGTATGGTATGGGTTTTGTCATCGTTACCTAAGGTACCAGTGTCAAGGATAGAGCACCCAGATTAATAACGTCTTACCGTCCAAGCAGACAATACGGATCTTCTCCTTGCGGATGTTGATCGACTGAAAATAAGATTTCTTGGTGTTCAACGCGCTCAGGTCTGTGGAAATGCTACATCACTCATCGCACAAGTGTCACGTAACCGGCTCATGTGGCGGAGTGAAAGCGCTAGCCGACAGCTCGCGGCGGTGTACAACCGAACAAAGATGCTGAATTGTACTATAGGATAACTACAACATGTGGTACTCTCGATTCCTTCTGCGTCTCTAAGCTCATGCGTACCGACGTACAGATTCGGTGAGGCTTCATAGTAACCTGAGAGGCCTCCTTTACAGCTAAAACTAAACTGTCAAAGCTACCGTCTAGAGACATCGGAGCATTGGTTCTCAAGAAAAAACTGAATTTATGTGGTGGAATAATGCAAACTATACAAATAGCGAAACAGACCGAAAATCAGGAAAAGTTAACAACTGTTAGTAAGCAGAAGGTTTAGAAAATAACACTCACTTCTGCACTCGACCCGTGGGTCACCCCAGTAGTAGTTCTCACATTCGCCACAGGTACGTCCCCCACGGCCTTCTTTACACCTGCACTGTCCGTCAAACTCGTTACACTGCAGGAATGGAACGCCGTTGGCCAGCGACACGACGCCCTGCGGGTCGCACTCACAGTCGAAACAGCCGGTGCCGCTGGCTATTTTCCAATGGTTCGGAATGCACGTGTCGCATTCGAGTCCGGTGACGTTCGGCAGACATGGGCACTGACCGGTGAAACGGTCGCAAGGTCCGACGCTGATGTTTGTTCCGAGTACGTTGCATACGCACCTATACACAACACGACATAAAACGCTGAAAAAAAATCGACACCTCGTGCACCACGCTTACATTTTGCACGATTGAGTCTTCGCCTCGCCGAAGAAGCCGGGCAGACAGTTCTCGCAGGAGAAACCCTCGGTGTTGTAAAGGCACTTTAGACACTTGCCAGTTTTCTGGTCGCACGAAGCGGGCTCAGTAAAATCGATGTTGCCACTGCAGTCGCACTGGGCGCAGGTACCGCCAACTTCTGTCGGATTGCCCCAGTAGTTCATCGCACAACGGTCGCACCGCTCTCCTATAAAAAGTAGAGATATGCCTTAGAACTGAGAACAATTAATTAGCTAACATTTGTGACCACGTTTGAAAGCTCTGCTATACTGGTACAGTGTCATTGAGCATGCTATGATCATTAAAGCTTGCCTTCCAACGGCTACTTTGATACATCTTCCATGACACATTACAATCATAAGTCTGCAGTCCATCTGGGCTCAGTAACTGCACAGGGTTCCGATCTGACCATTTAGATAGCTGAATTCACATTGTAGTAAACTACCTCTGACCATAGAAGGATGCCTTGCAGCCTTAAAGGAGGTATAAATTTCTAAAAATGCTGGTGATGTAGATTTTCTCGATTCCCTGTTTCGTTAAAAAGACAAGAGCTGCTATTTCCAACCTTGGTTCTAGTCACAGATGATGGAAAATCACAAAAGCGGGGATATTGGACATTATGCAAAAGCGAAAGTTGGCATGATGCGCAAAGAAGATATACGAAGTCCACAACGAATGATATAATCGTTATTCAAACAATGAACTATCATAGTACGCCTGTTAGTTACGTGTACCTAAAACGATACCCTGATTAAAAATCCTGGAAACGAACTGTTGGTGACCTTCAACATTATTCCACTAACGTACTAATTTGTTCTAATTACCGTTCAACCGGACCATCACGAAACCCGGCTGGGTAAAGTTACACTAACTATACGTTTTCAACGTTCAAAAAGCCACCTTCAATGCTGCTGATAAAACATATGAGCTCATCGGCTATTTAAGTATGATCAGTAAGGAGCAAAGTAAAGACCAGTCAGCACAAATGATATGAAATACACGTATGTACCGCAGGTGTTCAAAGACTATGCTACCGCCGCATACGTAAAGGAAATGTGCAAGAGAAAAGTTGGTAACCACTGATGTCGTTGACCTTGACACTTCCATGATTTGACGTCATAAATACCACTCTTCTTTCATGTCATCAACCAGGCGTGTTTTTTTTCTTATAAGGCTACATCTACAGCCTGGCGACCACTGGTGCATAGTCCCACTTTTCGTTCCCTTGAACTGGAACGTATTTACCTGTGTTGGATAGATGAAATGCGACTGACCCGAGACCGAGGCAAGAACATATGATCCTCCGACAATGAGTCCGACACTATATGAACCGTGCAAAATTGATCAGAGAAACGGAGCGCAAATATATTTGATGAAACCGGTTTTGGTGAAGTTATACATTTATAGACACGCACATGCATCGCCCTATGTTTTTTGATATTTCGCGAATGCGTAACATTATAGGTGGTGATCACTACGCAAAAAAGATGACTAGGAACGCATTGCAGCAGCTAAAACTCCAGAAAGTCGTAGACCAACGTCCCAATGCTTAAACGATCTGCTACGCGATTCGCAGAAAGAGGGCAGGCGCGATTCACCATAAGGTCGCGCAAACTGCTCTTGCTATAAGTTCTTATCATAAAACCTTTCCATTACGTCGTCAATCCAATGCATACAGATGAAACTGACCCTGACTTACGTACATTCACTCTTATTATGCAAATCATCTTCAAAAGGGCTCTTGAAAAACTTTTGTTAACGCGTTCGCATCACTTAAAAGCGGTCACCTGCAAGGTAGTCAGATCATACAGTGTAAGTGTACGCCTGTCTCAGTCCCGCGCTGTCTACTGTTGAACACGGAGGTGCTGTGCATTAGTATCCATATAGTTTAATAACTTTCAGCATTTGCATGAGTACAGTCATGAATGAAAAAAGGAGTAGAAGTATAAAAAGTGACCCATGGCTCAACGTATCAAAATTGATCTAGAAATTAAACCAAAAATCATAAAAAAATATAAATGCTGACAACGCTTAACGGCCACAAGACGTGATCATGGTCTTGCATCATCAAGAGTGACTACAAAAGTAAAGTATGTTGTTCGTACAGAGAAGCGCATGAAAGAACCTGCCTCTTTACGGTCAAAAGTAATAGCAAAAGAGCTTTATGATGCTACCTATGACATGGAAAAATTTTTAACTATGTGGACGGGAGACCAAATCTATAAGCGCGTTTCCCTAAGTTTCATGATGATTCTCACGAAGGCCAAAGTTTTTCGAAGACATAAAATCAAAATCAATATCCGGACGGTTCTTAATCCTTCAGCCTGTTAATCGAGCAACCCATGAAAAGAATAGGCCACAGTTGAATAAGTTGTTGCTAATTTGGTAAGCAAGGTCAAACGAAGAAATATAACGTTTATTTTATTTTTATTTTCTCATACAATTTATTATACCGTATTGTATCACTTTGCATTGATAATGATATACTGAAATGTAATTTGTATGTAGCAGCTTGTGAAGGAAACCAACAGAAATAACCTTTAAAGCAAGGCATTGTACAACTGTATACACAAGCTGTAAACACTGATTAACTGGAAGGCTGGGTTAAATCCGACTTATGTAAAATTCAATGTTACATCAAGGTTTGCGGAACGCAACTTTTACGTAAGTTCGGATCTGCTGAATTTCTCTAAGTAAAAGAACGAAACATCGATGGATACAGCGCATGCGCCAAAAGACCAGGGAGCCGTGCATACATGTCCTAACACCCGAATGATCTATTAGGCGATTAGGAGAAAGAGACAAGATGCGACGACTGGATATTTCACTGGGTGAACTGCTGGAGGTAGTGGTACTAACCATAAAAGGTCTTCATTACGTCGTCTATCCAATGCACCGAGATCAGATGACGGGGTTAGTACAAAAAAGGCTATCAAAAACGAAATACCTTCGTATCCATGGCGGCAATTACAGAATACGTTTTGCGTGGAGGGATCCAAGTAGCAGGTGTCGGCGTGCTGAAATCCGGAGCCGGGTCCGCCAGGGCAAGAACACGGACGACAGGGCAGATTCGAGCCGAGGCGCGGGTCGCCGTAGTAGCCGTTCTGACATCTAAGAGGAAGAAAGTGAGGTTTGGTAAAAATGACCGCCGGCGTTCGGTTCCTTGATCCCATTTACCGGTCGCACTGGTCGCCCGTGCTCAGATCGCGGCAGTCGATGCAGACGCCAGTACTCTGCTCGCATATGTCCGCGTGACCGTTGCAGATACACGGACGACAGTTCGGGAAGCCCCAGTAGCCCGGTTGACACTGATCGCACTGCCGACCGTAGACACCGTCGCGACATACGCACTGTCCGGTGTTCAGGTGACAGAAGTTGTGCAGCGAGCCAACGTTGTTGCAGTCGCAGGCTGAAAAGGTGACAAGAGTAAAATCAGGTAGAAGAAAACATAAATAAAAAACAAATAAAGTTCACACCTGTACAACCCTGTGGTCCAAATCCGTAGGTACCCGGGGAGCACCGATCGCACTGGTGACCAACGACGTTCTGCTTGCACTGACACTGACCGCCAAGTACGTTGCAGATGCCGCTCAGTGAGCCGGTAGGGTCACAGTTGCACTCCACTCCGCGGTCGATGATCGACGCCGCTACCGGACAGAGGTACCTGCGACACGGCTCTGGTACCTCCTCTAACGGCGTCAGCTGCAGCACAGATCGCTCGCACTGGTAGTGCTCGAACTCCCGCAGTTTGTAATGTGACCAATCGTCCTTGCCGGCGAACAGCGGCAACTTCGATACGACGGGCATCAGGACCAGCTAAAGAAAACCGGATAAAGAGAAAACCGCTTAAACAGATCATGCAATGCACCCTACCGAATCGATCAGCAAAGAAACGCTCCGATCCGGAAATCCTCGTTGATATTCATCGAAAACTACCTGCACATGGTACTGTACGTCCGGTTCAAGACACACCTCCTCGACCGATTCAAAGTAACGTTCGCCTAAAGCAATAACGTGTCAATACCCGCTGTTTCGCACTCCATTCCATCCTCTCCTGACCTGGCAGCAGCATGACCTGCAGGAGATCATCTTTAGGAATTGTGTTGTGACACGGCCCGGAGGCGCTGGGTGAGTCCGGACGAATGATGTTGATCTTGACGTTTTGCCATGCGGCGGCTAAATGCGACTCGAAGCGCAGTACCACGTGAAAATTCATCGCCACGTTAATGTTGTCCACAACGAAGTCCAGAGTCGACTTTTCACGAACACGGACCATGCCTGAACCGGTCCAATGTTGACGCCCGTCGCTGTACGGCTCTCGCAGTTCCGTTTCAGCAGGCTAAATGAAGACGGGCGTCATACCAAATGGCGTCGTAATATGAGTACGACTTTCGTCAACACGATACCAGTGTTGAATAATAAAGTATAAAACTACGGATCCCGTATCAGCTGCAAATATGACAACCTTCCGCCTTGACAAAGATGACAAACCGGGTTTTTATTGCAACTGCGCTTGAAAGTGAAATGACTGTAAAAGATAAATGAAGAAATACGTAGCATTTCTGATGTTTAGGTTCATGCTGATTTGGTGTCAAGAGAAGAAGTACTGCCAGCATTGGGAAATCATCTGACTGCATGGTCAGGGGTAGGCCACGTTTAATCAAACTTTATTTTGCCACTCCATTTTGGCCAACGATCGACAGACACATATCGCATATGACGATAAAGCTCTATGCTACTGTAACATAATGCCTCAAGATTGAGTGCTTTGTATTTTGTTCGTGCGTTATGAATCATACTGAAAAACCAGCACAATTAACGACTTATGAAGCGATGCAACGTAGCGGTTACCACCAAATATTACGTTGCGTAATCAACCCGTTGCCGTGCTGTTTTTTCAGCATTACAACCTTTATAACGTTAATGTATAACTACCATATCAGGAATAACTTTAATTTTACTATACAGCGACTGGACTCAATGAAATGCGTGGCACTTACAGCAGTTCGATGCTGTTGTACTATCAGGTTGACGGTCGACTATAACGTTTGCCGTCAACTTCCGCTAACTCAGAGCATATCATGCTCGAAATACCGATCTCTAAATTAATGTTAATGTCCTTTAATAATACTGGTACTTTCAACCATGGAATTGGAAGCTCGAATCATCCGCAAATAGTAGGATAGAGTGCAATGTAATATTAGCAACAATGCAACTCCTAATACTGTGTAATATACCACAATACAGTACACATATTTTTATACAGAGCAGATGCCAGTCCGTGGCATATTACGCGATACCACTATTAACACGTACTACTAATAAAGTATAAATGCAAACACAGTACAGGAGCACACATAAACCAATGACTTTACTGGTACCACCGCATTTACTGGCATTTTGTGCATAAACGTACTGTGATGCAACGCTTCGTAGCGCAATAGCAAATGCAGCGAACGAGACTACAATACGCAATACAAGTGTTAACAGAGCTACATAGTAGCAATACATGTAAATTGTGTAGAATTACATTTTGCTGCTGCACTGCATTAGTATTGTGCTAGGTTACTAGTACGTATGTTGTTACCACAAGTCTGTGACAACGTGCAACCATATAGTGTGCCACGCTCTAGCACATGTATCCTAGCACATCGCAGCACATGATACTTTATACACAGCACACTTCTAGAACAGAAAAGTACCACTACATACATGTACTGGTACTAAACATTACTAATGACCGTTTGAGTGCACTACAGCATGATACTTGTATCGCACAGTAGCAACTGCAGTCATGGTAACTGATGCTACTGTTACTGAATACTGCTACTACATGACACCCACCCAAAATCTAAGTCAATGAACGTAATCTAAATTTGGCATTTTTTTAAGCTTAGCGTACGAGCAAATAAAGTCAGTGGATTTACAGTCCGGGAAAGTTTTTAATTCAAAATTACGCAGCTTTAGGTGTTTCGTTTTAAATGAACAATAATAGTGCCCGTGCAAATAATAATTTGCTTTGAACAATAAATATCGCTTCGGGTTTGGAAGGTTCCGGTAACATCCAGGCTACTCCATACTACTACTTTCAGGCTTTAAACCGTATTTGCTGCTACTTCCATTCGCGAGATGAAAACCGATCGGTAGTGCGGAGGCGAAATCGTCGCAAAAGAAGAAGTGACTGTGTCCGAGTTCATCAACGAAAACTCCAAGCGGGCCAAGTCTCACAGAACCGTCACCTAGGACACTGTTCGGCCAAGATGAATGGGAAACAAACAAACGTTCCGTTTTACTCAAACACTTGACAAGCAAGAACAGAGCCGAAACCATTCACCAATGTCGAAAGCACAAGCAAAATAGTCCTCAATCCAGTTTCAGCTCGAATCAGATTATATCGGCATAAATCTCAAAATGACAGATAACGGGTGGACTTCAGCAGTCACGGATTTGCACCCAAGGGTCGGCAAGCGCCCAACTGAAAGACCTCGTCTCAGATGGGACGATGAGCTAGAACAAATTTTCGCATGAGAGAGGCGAGCGCGGGCATCGACATGAGGCAGTACTGATGGCCAAAAATCCCGAACAGTGATCAATCAATGATTGATGCTTAATTTTTCAGCTGTCAATTAGATTCTGAATGTCATCGTTTCACACTGAAGGTAGACTCTGAACTTCAAACTTCGCCGCAGTACAGAGAAGAAAAAATAGTTTACCCCTTCTATTTTTGCGTTTTCCGCCTCGTACGTGTAAAAGTCGAGGTTTGCACAGAAGTAGCCGGACTCGGGCTGGTCGCAGCGCCTGCCGGTGAAATGCCGCCTGCATCTGCACTGACCGTTCAACACGTCGCAGTTGTTGTCATAGGCACCGCCCAGGTCGCAGTCGCACGCTTTGCATCCGTCAACGCTGTCGTCCAGGCCCCAGTGTTCATCCTGCGTTTCGAAAAGAAAACACGAAGAGTAAGCAAGAGAGGCGCTAAAATGGCACGGTATTAAGTCGCTCACCAAACAGCGGTTGCAGTTCTCCCCGGTCACCAGTCGTTTGCACGTGCACTCGCCGGTCTGCTTGTTGCATCCCTCGTTGCCAACGGTACCCAACAGATGACAAGTACATTCTGAAAGCAGTTTGTGACAAGAATACCATCGAACATACGAAGCCACGGCACAGCTTCGTCTTTCTTCACTTACGCTGACAGCCTTCCGGATTGTCCTGCTTCAGGTTCCAGTAACCGTTTTCGCACTGACCGCAATTCTCACCAATCACATGCGCCTTGCAGCTACAACGTCCGGATACCAAGTTTCGTTCGGGCACGGTTTCGCCGTCGCAAATGCCCTCGT
>UZAM01009372.1:1031-13900 GCA_900618415.1 Soboliphyme baturini | reverse complement strand
ATTGTCATCAGCTATGGATAACCCGACCTCTTCTTCAGCTTACTGCGCAATATATTCTTCAAATACTAAGACTAACTGAATATACAATTTCACTCGCACGTTGGTGGTCCTAGTGAGAAGTAGCACAAAACACGGTTTATTAATAAGTAAAGCCAAAATTTATATGGTTAACCGGATGACTGTCCACTACCATTGTTTCGGCCCATGTCTCATGAGTCTTTTTCAAGGGAAAAGGCTGGTAGAGTTTCGGAAGTTTTTCTTGTTGTCCGCAGCGGTTGGTAGGTTTAGAGCTAGAAGGCCTTTGGTAGTGGCCAGTCATTCGATTGATCGTATTTTCGCGTTGTGCATTAATAATCCGTACCCGGTGATGTTTTTCACATAACTGTCTTGCATATCTGCTGCGCTTTGTCTAAAGAATGGAAAGTTTCTTATGGGTTACTTGAGAAAATAGAACCGAGCTAAATTAAGGCAGATATGTGACTTCCAGGATGTGGTCAGAAAGGCTGACAAGCGCACGAGTTTCACAGCGCCTACTCAAACCTCAAGCGGAACACAAATACAGTATAATGTAAATGATTTCAGACGAAAGGCGCATCGAAAACTTCAAAACAACAAGAGAAACATAAATACTTCTCTGGTGGCCAATTCTCTGGGGAAGAATCTGAACACAGGTCCAGACATTCCTGCGCTGACCAATTCAAGGTCACTTTGCCATTTCTGTCATAGATGACTTCCTTTCGTACTAAAATGAACTGGTTAATCAGAACAAACAGCAAGTGATCGCTAAATTTTATATACAAGATGAAATGATTTGCCCCTAGCAGCGAAGAGAACAAGTTTGGTTAGAAAGGTCGCATTTGTTGAAAAGCACACAAACGCACACATCGAAAGAAACTATAATTCCTTTGAGCAGGCCACGTGATGAATGCAGAGACGATATTGGCGGAACTAAGTGAAAAGGCGATAAAGATGTGGTACATACAAGTAATATCGCTGTAGCACTTCATTTTCCACCTCCTACTGCCTCAAACTACTTCTGTAAGCCTCACCGCGTCTCAAAGGCCTTCCTGAAGATGAATGGGCTGATTTGCGAAGCTCGTCCTGTGATCCGCAGCTGTTGGTAACGTATGCAGTCAAAAGGTGCGCTTTTCGATCCGCGTTGCTGGTTAAGTAGCTTTTCGGCAGCAGCAGAGAAAAGTCACGCTCTTCAATAGTCATACCGCACAGGCATCATAAAAAAATAGAAACCGCCTGAATGGTCCCATCAGAGACGCATTAATTATTCGGTCCTACGAAAATGTCGACCGGGAAAAAGGATACAGATTTTGCACAGATTGGATAAGCCTTGTCACGTCTGTTTTTACCAAAACCGTTCGCCAGCAGCATGGGCTGAATGCTCACCCTTTCGTCCCAAACGTTACAGTAGCTGCGGACCGCAGAACAAGTTTCGAAAATCAACCCTGTCCACCTGGCAGAAGGCCCGTGTGACAAACGCCAAAACGTCGGTACTGGCAAATCACCTGATCGACCATAAAAAACAGTTTTGTAGTTTCTCACCGTAACTTGGACGACTGGCAACGTCGTAAGCTCTGAGACTGAAAGATAGTGTCCATTCCGAATGACAATTCACGGTTTCACTAAGGCAGCTGTAAATCTGCTAAGAAAGCATGCTGCTAGCATAATGACTACGTCCGAACATGCGAAATACAGGTTAAGGGTAGGGTGGAGTTGTGGAAAGCTGAACTGACATCTGTTTCCTCAAATTTAAACTCAAAGTTTTTCACATCAACTATAATGGCTCACAACTAGAGGGTTATCGTTTTAAATCTAAGCAGGCAGCACGCCATAACGATTACATTGCAGTCAGATGCTTGAACCTGAAGGGAGCGGGAAAAAGTTTAAACCGACATCCGACATTTTCATGTACCGAGAAACTGAAGGAAATATAGTGGCCTACCGATCGACCTCAGCTGGCAAAATGAAGCATCATTTCACAAGCCAAGGTAATCTGAAAATGAAAAATGGCATGGTTGGGTGTGGGTAAGTATTAGAAGTTGTCAATTCTGAAAATAGCGACAATCAGGTTGTGGTAGGACAGTGACTGACACAGAAATCAGCACTTAGGAACAACAAAAAAAGACAACACAAAAGGCAAAACCCTCACATTTTTTGGTCCCTTTCATGACATATGACACTTCCGCTAAAATGACCACGTCGTCGTCATCGAAGCTGGGACAGTTATCTACTGGCAAGTCTGAAAAAGGAGTAAAATATCGAAGGCAGCAATACGCTATCGCTTTCCGTACTCACCACTTTCAGCAAGTGTTGCGTTCAGCTCTCGGCGATCAGCTGGCCTAAACAGACAGCTGTTTAATTTTTGTCTATCAAATTTATCAAAAATGAAATCCTAGCGAACAAAAATTCACTGTCATCTATAACAACAGCTGGGACAGCTTAATGAGGATTTAGAGCGCAAAATAATTGACGCCCACAGAGTCATGCTGCACAAAAAACACAATTCCATGTTTGGAATAGCAACTTTTTTGATGGGGGGGCACCAGCTGGATACATGTTTACACATCGACCTCGTTAGGGCAGGATTAAAACATACATCGAACAAGAGCAACTTCTGGTGTTCAGTAACTGCCAAGACAAAAGTTGTAAATTAATTATATGTTCATAAATTTCACAAACGTCGTTACTCGTGAAACATGCACGAAAGGAACTAAACATACATCGCAATCGCCTTAGGATAGCCGCCTTCCCTATTTCACAACCTTTGAGCGCTGCACTCAACACACAGTCGAAAACAATCACTTATAATCAACCGTCAACGTTTTTCTATCCTTCAAAACGCCTTACTTTACTTGCAGTCATGTGGCACGTTAGGTTGCTTATTAATTTATGCTAATCTACTAAATGTCAGATCAAAGCTATGGACTGAACGCTAATTGTTTTCGACAAACGCTGCACCCAGAAGCGAAGAACACCTATTGAAAAAAGCATATGCACCTTATTGCAATCTGAAATATGCCTAAATGCTTTAGTACAATTTTTTGAAATCACCATTCACGTTTTTTCAAATAATAGTGAACTCTCTATGTGCCGATTGAGTAACGTGTTTCATAAGCAAATAAAAAAATGATTGACTGGGTAAAATATGGATCTTGTAAAAACATATTCAGCTGAGTTTTGCAAAGCATTACACTGTTGCAGGAAGGAGTTGAAGTAATGCGGTCAGTTTCGAGTACATAAATACGCTTTCGAAATCCCGCACCTTTAAATTATGCTAGTCAATAAGTTATTGCAGTGCCACTCCTTAAAACGTCCCATGTATCCCATGAAAATATCCATGGAAAGTGCTGAAAGTGTACCCTCAAAATAAATAAGATGCTGATCCACCCTCAGCCTGGGAAAACTACACGATAACTCCGTTGCGAATATTTGCTAAACTACTTTGTGGCAAAAATGGAACCATTTGATTATAACTTGCTTGCCAACAATAAATATAATTTTGAGAAGATATCAACAAACTGTTCATAATGGCTGATAAGTAAATCAACCGCTAGAATCTTGGAACAAACTTACAAAGTGAAGCTTTCAGAATGCACAGCACATAACCAATAATTTTCAATTACTGCACATTACTAATTATGCACTAAACAAGCTACGTAATTGTGAGTTCCGAAAGACTTTCTTAATAAATACTTCTTTTGTAGGTTTCTAGACGTTTCTTCATCAAACAATACGCATTCTTTCAGTTAACCGCTCATATACGAATATAGTTACGTTTAGGTTTTGAATAGAAACGTCATATCACATGTGAAAATAAACTGCAACTCCCCGCTGAATTCTTTCGTGGCATGAAACTGTAACTTGCTGGAAGGAAGAAAACGCTGCGACTCAGGGTTGCATATATGAATACATAGCGCCAACCAGGTAAAAAAGGGTTCCTAATCTTTGCACGTAGACACGGAAGCACAAAAACGGGCTTAGAAGCGAAGAACAAACAGTAAGAATGGCGCTGTCGCCATTCATCTAGCAACACAGGGAATAATCAAGCAACGGTGCCCACAAAATTTTCAATTTCTAATCCGTTCGCCTAATGAAACTGCATAACTGGTAACCGGTCGAGGGATAAAAGGCAGACAAAATACGTCAGATCAAAACAGTGATATGGTGAATACTTTACTTTAAATAATAAACAAAAATTTGTTGCTTACAAAACTGGTTGAGTTTCCACTTCATTTTCCGTTTCGCCTTCTGAAAATTCTTGACTTTTCTGATCATATTTCGATGTAATATCTGAAAAATGGATATAGTTAGCACATTCCGATGAATTGACGGATCGATCATCAAATCGATCAGCTGACACGCCGCTAGCGTAATACGATAAAGGCTAGGAGCAAGTTAGTTATGCGAAACGTTTTGAAATAACCAAGTCTGTACCGCATAATAAACAAGTCTTCATTGCCATTGAGCATGCTGGCAAAGCATAGAAACGGTGAAGAATCGCTCTCGTCACAGATTCTTGAGACCGCTTCGTTTGTTTCAGTTCATTCGGTTCTCAAATTTTAAAGTCCTCAATACCTTGCATAAAAATAAGATCGAAATTGCAAGCTTCAGTACAATCATCGTCAACATCACCAACGGGTTTACTCCACATAGTCAAAATATCGACAATTGGCTCGACGCGTTTGGTTATCATAATCCATCCTCAGAGGCAATAACCAATACCAGTTCAACGATGTTAATAAGCTTTCCACTGATAACAAGGCGTTGAATTATTAGTGAGTATGATTTTCTTGATGATCGTTGCATATTAAGTATGGCCCTGAGGCAGCATCGAACGTGGTCCGAAAAATCAGGAAAATTGTCGATTTTTGGACTATGCTGAGAAAGCCTGCTGGGGACTTTGTGATTATGCTAACAGAGAATTATTTTGCCGCAAAAAAACAATCTGTTCATTATTTTAAAACGCAAGACTTGTACTAAGAAAGATACTTCACAATACATGTCACATCTGAAAATTCAGAACTTTTCGCGTCATAAAACTTTGCATATGTTCTGGTAAAGGAATGAAGACAAACCAAGATGCAGCCGGTTAGAAGCAAAGCAAGGGCGCATGCCCTACGGTTTCATGGCGAGGTCTGCACAAGCACAAAACAGTACATGTTGCATGAAGACTGGAATTTACGACGCCCAAGTGGGCGGCGGTTCCGGGCAACAACTCTATTGAAAACTCTATGAACTAGAAAGAACGAAATAGATTTATCTTAATCTGATTTATCACCACAGCCAGCGATGATTGACTTCATCCATGCAAATCACTCGGACGCGCCTACGCGAACGACCGGAGGAATGAAGAGGGTGAAGATGAGGTCAACTAAAACTCATCAGAATGCGCCTACGACACGAAGACCACCGGAAGAGGTGTAGCCAAGGGAAACGATCGATCGCTCGCATCCCTGAAAACGAAGGCGTCCCATAAGGGTGGGCTGATTAAGGGGGGGGGGGTCGAATACGCCCCTGAGACGACCAAAAGAGCCGCCTCCGCATAGTCGATGGATGAAGCTGCCACCTGCGTAACGACCGAATGTGCTTAGCAGCGGTAAATTTTATCCGAAGTGCCTTGCACTCAGCTGGTCAACGCCGGTTGGTCCTCGACGAGGAATACAGGAAGCAGAAATACATAAAAGGACCAACACCGGTTAAGAGAAAGTGACGGAACCGACGACAGAGAATATCGTTGTTGGCAGCTATGTCTTTCTCCCCAGCTACCTGGTCCGGTTGCTGGGCAACACCTAAGGCAACACTGCAATGCCTCCAGCTCATAACTCGTACCTCGGAAAAACTGCAAGATCAGATAAAAGGATTCGAACAGCTGACTGTTTCGAAAAATGGCATGCCGGTACATTCTGAAACCGTTTCCCACGCTGCTCATCCGAGATACGAAATAGACAGACTGCCACCTGTACTGAGAGGGAGACAAATGAAAATCAACGAATCGTCGTAAGCCATGTCTAACAACGTTCTATTACGGTAACCAATGCATGGACTGCCAGTTCGAGTGACAGCGACAACTAAAGCGTCGTCGGCGAACCTGTTCAGAAGGACTGATGAAACAAAGGAGGATGTAACTCAAATGTCCGCATGACCATGACTGTTTCACTTAACATCGGCCAATTTCATTCGCACTTTACCATGACGATGATATCGGTGATCAGCGCGGAAACGAGTGTTTGGCGAATAAGAGATTTTATACCGCTCTTGCAACCATGAATCATTGAAAATAGACCAATAAGCCTTAAGTTTTACGTCAGTAGCTGAATTTTTAAACTGAAAAGAAAACGGTTCATCAGCAATTAATAAATAATTAGTTGTACCATCATTCGCAGACATCAGGTTAACATTCGGGGTCTTCGCATCATCGTGTGTCTGCAAACGAAAGTGCTCGCGATCAGTTTTTACTTCCCTCCGCAGCCCACGAAGCGATTTCTTTTTCTTTTGTCGTTTTTCCTTAAATAATAAAGAGTAATTAGTAGTCACGAGTTTAATGGGTATAAAATGTTAAACGCACATGGGTGAAAATAATAACTACCTTCAAAAGCACTAAAAAACGTGAACAGGGGAAGAAAGGTCACCTCGATATGTAAACTGATGGGCTAAAATGTCAAATGTGGCCAAGACTGCTCTTGTTCCACTTTGTCGTCCTCTTTGAAAGTAATAAAAGGTTTCGAAAATTTTCAGAAACGATGACTCAGAAAATTTCAGGCGTTTTCACTTCGACAAGTTTGCCTCTAAGTAATGCCTCCCAGATTTGAGTATTCCTGGAAAGCGCCTGGAACCGAGCATCGGTCGAAGAAAACAGATGCTTCCAATGCACAATAAGAGTTTTGTAAAAAAGAAACATGAATGCAGCTCAATAACTGGCTCTCATCCTGGTTGGATAAATGTTAGATCAGGTGCGTGGCATAGTGTGCAAAGGGTCAGATTTGAATTACGAAGCAGCCGGATTCGATTCCGACGGACGGCAATCTTCGTCTTAACCACGAATTCCATTTAGCAAAAAATAAACAAGTTTTTTCAGACCGAGGTTGCTCAGTCGGAGGAGCGTCAGACTCAAAACTGAGAGGTTCCATGTTCGAGCCTCATTGGAGTCACTGGTTTTTCTTCCATCAGAGGTTAATAATTGAGTGCTACTCTGTGGGAAAGAAACAGGAGACGACAGAGAATGCTTGCCACATAGCTGCTGCCTACTCTGCCTTGCTGATGGCATGGAAGTGGAGACCACGGAAATCAACGCCCCACCATTAATTTCATTAAGAGCCGGGCGCCGAAATGGCTCAATCATGAAAGTGTACGGTAGACCGAGATTCTAACGGTTAAAAACATTCTTTTTCTTTTTCCTTTGATTTGGTAAAACGGCCAAGAGAATCTTGGATGTGTGCTGGAAACATCTGCTATCTGGGAACGACGATGTGGTTCCAGGCACTTTCCAGAACTACACAAATGTTGGAAACACTGCTGTTGAAGGATAATCCTCATCGGAAGTAAGTTTCCCATATTTGTGTAGTACTGGAAAGTGGCTGTCACAAGAGCGTAGTTTCCAGACAACAGATGTATACAACATATTTCCCTAAGATTTCGCTTAACCGTTTTATCCAACAAAGTTAGACGCCAATCACCGACCTGCTTTCAAGTTTTCCTTCTGCATAACGCGGATTGTCAGCCTCAGTTAATATATACCATCCTGTTCACCGCAAAAATAATTAATATACAGCGGTATTGAAAATAAAATAGGACGGCATAAGTAACAATGCCAAGCCAAGCTACTTCAAAATGTGTACATGACTATTAAGAAGTACACCAGGTATTAAAGAAAAGTATTTAAGAGTTTGTCGAAACAAGCTTGATGACGTTTTAAACGAAGCCATGTTATATCAGAGGTGCAAGTGCACCAACCACTCACATGGAAGATTTAAGACTGCCTGTTTCTTAATCGGCAGAATAAGAAGATTTAGAAATACAGGAAATTACCTTCTTTAGGACTTTCTCTATTGATTCTGCCTCAGCTGTATTCAATATCGTGACAGAGAGCTCAATGGCTACCTCCTGTTGGAAATATCAAAACCATCTGGTAACATAAATTCGTAATTAGTGTCGTGGAATCATCTTCAATTCAGACATTTCCTTTTTTAATAACGTTGTATCCTCAGAATTTTTACATCTGCACTCTCCAAGTCCTCGACTTGGTTTGCCAGGTCTTCAAATGAATCAGCTTCTTCCTCGAAACCCACCTCATTGTATTAGCCACGCCTAAATCACATGCCCACGTGTGATATACAGGAAACGATGCTGGACTCATTGGCTGACAATCCTTCACTACAAAACCTCACCTCATCCGCATCCCCCGATGTCCATACCAATTCACGATCTTCTCTTTCGCCGTTTCTCTCGACGATTTCTGCGTTATCTACAAAACAAAATCCAGTACAAATTGAGTGGAAACATAGCATTCACAGTCTTATCTGTATGAATGCCAATTTCAAGGCCAATCAGAACATTTGCAAAATTTTTAACTGCATCAGAAACAACTTTTTTCAAACTTGCTAGACTGAAGAATGTCCTTCGTTAATTTGTGTTTTGAAATATAAGGGCATTAACGTCGAAGTTTTGGAATAAACTCTGGAGGGACATCTGCAGCCTCCTGACACTTGCGAAACAGAAACTGCAAGGTCGAAAATTAATGGACATCCAGCATCAAGAACAGATATCTAAGTCTGCTATAAACATACAGTTCAAACCGAGAAGCTTGTTCACGTTGAGAGCAAATAATTTTTGTAAAGCCGAGTCAAAAATCTGCGTCATTTTTGCCATGCTCTTCCCGCGATTTTTGTTTTGAATAAAAACAGCTGCAGCTTCAGTATCCATCATAACCGTCACCATGGCCGATGTCAGTTCGATCGAAAGGTCGGCCGGTATTAAATAAAATAAAGGATTTCTTCTTCTTCATCTTCTTCTTCTTCTTCTTCTTGTTCTTGTTCTTCTTCTTCTTTCTTTTTGTAATTCATATCGTTAACTGTGGAAGCACCACAGCGTGACATAGGCATGAGCTTAGGATCCTATTTCAGTTTTCGTGTAGGTGGCAGATATTCTGACTTCATAGCCTACGGCACGAGAAACATTTCTTCATGCTGCCAACCATAGAATCAGAAGATCTACCCCGTTCAAGTAATCTACGGCACGGTCGCGGTATGAGCCTTAGAAATTATCTACCATAAAGGCTATCATACATTTCAGTAGTGAATTTACATTATAACGGCTGATAACGAATTTAGGCATTCTTCTGATTATTACAAACATTATATCATTTCACTACATCATTACGTACAAAACTACGCCTTCAAAGCAGACTGTTTTAATAAACAGGCATTTTCTAAGTGAAAGATTTGTTTCTTCTCAGCGAAGCAAATGCATGGATACAACAAATGAAGTGATAACTGCGACCAACCGCGAAAAATCTATACACTGAATAAATATATAATCTATGATGAACATAATATGGATCTCCAAGGCCTAGTTTATTTCAGAATTATGTGGCAATAACCACAATATATATCTCGGAACGGAAAGTTAGTTAACGCTAAACGTAGTTGTTCTGGAAGCCGTTAGACAAGCCATAAAAACCGCATAAAGCGGTCAAAAGAACTTAAAATTGCAAAAGGTTTCAAGCGGGAGGGAAGAAATCGAAAATTCAAGCAGTACCTAAAAGCCTGAGCTAATTAACAAAAAATTAATATCTTACCAGGATCTCTTCCCTCCATTCGTAGGTGACCTACTACTCTGAAATTTCAAGCAAGCGACTGCTTATAACAAATTACAAATTTTACAGTAAGGTATCTTCGAATCAAGTGCATATCCTTTTTAAGGAAAATATGCATGTCATTATAATATAGTTTCATGTAAATGACTATTTTCGACAAAATAATGAACGAACTGCCAAACTATGCAGCTGCAGGAGTTTCGTTCGTTTTCTTAGCATTACAGAAAAGAAAGTTATTTTTGAATTATTACTAACGGTTGTACTTGAAGGATTTTGTCTTCAACGATTGTCGGAAACCATAATCGCATTGTGGCAGTCTTAAGGTGTCAAATTTTGCGTCTCAAAAAATTTACTAGAAGGGAATTCTGCATTTTGAAAACAGAAACAATATAAAATGAAATATATAAGAAACAAAAATTCCGCAATTAAATGATCCTTTGCAAAAGTTTCGCGCGGTAGCTGCGGAACTACAGAAAATTGACTCGTCTCAGAATCGACAAAAACAACGCAAAACGATTATCTATGGCTGAATGTTTCGATGCACATTTGCAGATCACTTGTGTTGGCCCTCGATTGCGAAAGTTTTAAATTGCCTGGAGGAATAACATCGAATACTAACCAAAAAAATTAGTTTCGGACACGAAACCCAGACGATGAGGTGAACTCGCTGATGGGCTACCAACCTCCGAATTTTGAAAACTATTTCTGGTTATTACAATAGATAGACGATCAAAGCATAAGTTCGACGCTGCGATTAAAAGACAGGTGAGCATCACTGAGACATGAAATCATGCAGCATACTGAGTGAACGCCACTCGTTAAAGATTATAATTTTGAACTTGTGAGAGAGCTATGCGAGGAAAAGGAGAGAAAAATTTGTCACAGTTGGAATGTCAATCTACCTTCACTTTCATGGAGGTGAAGACCTCGATTTCTATGCTGTCAGCCAGCGAGTGCCTTATTTTAAATGAAAAGTCTACAACCATGTGACAAAGACGTATTTTCCTGTTTCCTTCAAACAGAACGGGGCTCATTTATCAACCTTGGAAAAAAGAAGGGCCAGTGACCCAGACCGGGGACCGGGGCTTGAACTCGGGACCTACCGGTTATGAGTTCGACGTTCTACCGACTGAACAACGCCGGTCTGAGGCAATGTGGTGTGTGGTAAATTCCTTGCTCAAGGCAATTCTGAATAAGAAAATACTGTCCGTCGTCGGAATGGAACCCGGCACCTCCAGAGTTTTAAGCAGACCTATTAAACACTAGGAAAATTTCTGCAGGTGTCGCTCTTTCTAAGACGCACGATCGGGCATTGGTTCATGCTGCGGCTAATTCAATCGCCAATTTGCACGTCCAGGTGATCAAGTAGCCGTTTTACATGCAGTTCGAAGTTGTAATTCCGTCACTTAAGATTTAACAGTGAAATGGAGTGTGGTTGCTCTGTGTTCCACCTGTTCTTGGCCAGTAGATTGTGAGCGTCGGCTTTACAAGCCTGTGCTCCATTTGTTGTGCATTTGTAAGATGTGGAAATGTACAAACGTAGCCGCCGTGTTTGAACTGCCGCAGACTATTCGAACGCCAATCCTGCGTCGCTGAACGATCTGCAACGATTGGCTGGCGCAACATTCCGAACATTCCCGGTCGATAACGAAAACTCCGATAATTGGGGCGAAATGAACTCTGGTTCGTGGTGGTTGGCCTTGCGAGAACCAAAACTCCGCCTTCGTAAAATAACCGGCCGGCGCCGGAAAATCAGCGTGCTGCGTTGAATGTATTTTATAGCATACACTCCATTTACGGTGCATTAAACGTTCGCTTATGTCTACAGCGGCACAGCGGAAACCAGATAGCCTATCGGGCCCAGCTGCCACAGACACTATAAACTGCATATTCATTAAGCTTCCTATGAATATTTCGTATTTACGTGAGAGAAGCACATTTGACTTCAGTTTGTTCTATTATTTATAGCAGTCGACTGATATAACTTTAATTAACCGTGAACCTTTTTATATATTTATGAATACTTACGAAGGCTGTTGCCCGGATCAGATATCTAGATAACAACCTATTAAATAACTATCTATTAACCGTATCATTGCGAACAAAATTAGATAACATCTTGATAAACTCTTGGTCATGAGCACTTCGCGATCAGAATAGGCAGAAAGTGTTTGAACACGATATTCACAATGACACAACCAATGGAAAAGAAGAATGTGGACCGGAATTCTTTGAATTCTTTGTAGAATTCACCATTCAGTCTAGCGCAAAGTTGGTGAACAATATGGAATCATACCAACGGTTATTTTTATAATTAAAACGATATATGCAATTTCGTCAAGTGTTAGGCGAACTGATGGAACGTCCAGCAAATTCTTCAATCTAAAGTTAGTACAAGGAAGGGAGGAGTGCTGCTTGGTCTGATTGAAATATTTCTTGACTGGCCAAGAGACTGAAATGTTTCCTATCACTTAAACACAGTGGTATTCTGATGTACGCTGAATTACAAAAAAAAACAAACAAAACGGATGGAAACTCGTAGAAAGAAAACAAATGCCTGTCGGATGCTTGACATCAAAGTTGTTAAGAGAAATACCAGAACATCCGTAGCTTCGGTGCGCATTGGCTGTGGACGGACGACAAGGAAGTTAAGTGGCACTCTGCCTTGGTACTAACAACTAGTGACAAGTTATTCAAGCCCTAAAAGAATAAGCGTGTTGGCAATAGCGCCAAACAGCGAATATACTGGTCTTTTTTTCTGAATATCCTTCTTCTTCTTTTTCCTAGCATGTCCCTTTAACAGGGATCTGCTAATCGAGTCACCATCGTCCACATTGTTTTTGCCGTTGGTTAGATCCTCGGAGACTCCTTGTAGCTTAATGTCGTTCTTCATGATGTCACGCCACCTTTCCTTCGGTCTTCCCTTTTTTCTTCCCTGGCAGTATCAGTGCATGGGTCACATTTCCAGTGTACTCCATTGGTCTTTTTTTCACGTGACCGAACCAAAGGAGCCTGCTTTCGATAAGTTTTTTTGAAATTGGTG
>UZAM01009365.1:4102-15808 GCA_900618415.1 Soboliphyme baturini | reverse complement strand
GCAACCTTGGTGACCCTGAAACATTGGGTCTGCCTTTATACGAGGTAAGGCATATTCAGGTCTTTTAAAATAGTGCATAAATATCGACTATTTTGAATGCTCTGAACGATGCTGTCATCTATGTACGTAAGCTAGATGATTCGCCGAATTGCATTGCGGTGCACCTGTCATATAATTCTATCTCTGGTCAAAAAGCTACGCAGCAAAGTTTCCAGTTGGGCATGCAGCCTAGTCACGCTACGATCACCAACACGAGAAAATTTATACTTTGGTTGGAGATTAATGCATAAGAACGAACAAATTTGTCAATCCGAAGTTCGTGTTGTCCAGAAAATCATGGGAATGAAGCTGATTAATAAGGCAACAACAATGAACAGCATGCCAACATCAGCCATTTTCGATCCAATGCTGGCTGAAGGCCTTTCGAATGTTTTGCTGTTAACGTCAGTTTTTTGTGATTTTAATCGGTTTTGATCCAAAGAAATTCTTCAGTTCTACCTTTGGAGTAATTTCCAAGGGTCGCATGCTACCTCTTGAAATCCTTGTCGCCCTAACTGCTCGTTAACCTCCCGGCTGCTCGACCTGCAGCATTAGCTCTCGTAACGTAACTGATACACAAGAACTGCATTTATTATAAAACAGCTGCAAGTATGTATACAGATCTGCAATTCAAACTCTAGTGATTTCATGTTGCACACTAACAGACAGGAATATGACATATGTATAAAGTGATGAAATATACGCAAGGACAAGTTTTCTAATGACTTCTTGTGGTCCATGACAGTTTCTCTGTTGCTTTGTATACATGAAACTCAGTAGCGTTTAATTACAACTAATCGTACGTGTTCCTGCCAAGTTAGATAAGATGGCGCAGCCGTATTTCGCGTTACCACATAAACGTCATTTGTTTTTCGTATGCCAAAGTATATCAAATATCGAGTGATTTTCTAACGCATTAATTTTTAAAGATAAATTTGTGAACGAAGTTAAGCGTTTATTCAGGCTTCTTGTAGAAGGAAACCTGTTTGTCAGGAGAACCTTCGGTTCTTACTGCCAATTAAGTACTTTTCGGGCGAATAATACTCATCCAATCCGCAAACAGTTCGCATCCTTCGTTACACTGGATGATCGACGTCTCCTTGACACGCTTGTTTAGATGCTTTCTTTCTTTGATTTTGTCGGTACCCTCTTACCGTTGGGGGGGGGAGGGGGAAAGGCTGCCCATCTTGTGTTGCCCGCGACATTGGTCCTTTTATATAGGATCTTGACTTGCCTAGGAGTGATACTTTGTTTTCTTTTCCGGTTATTGATTAACACGTCGTTGATGTTCGACCGCGATCGCCCATCTTCTTCAGCTTGACAGGTGGGCTTGGTTCTTTGATAGTGTTTTCTGCTTCTCTTATGCAGTATTTCTCACTTTTACACGGTAATTTATAAACCCAGCTTGATGAATTGTTTTCAGTCACTGCATTAAACACCATGTTTATTCGAGCCTTTATAAATTATGTTTGCTGCCTTGAAGGTTTGGCATATTTTGTAACTTTTTATGAAAAAGAATTAAATAAAATCGATCATTTAAAGCCATACTATTGAGACCAGTGCTATTTCAGATCAGCTTAAAGAACGTTAATGCACTGTTTAAAGAACGTTAATGCACTAAGGTTAAAAAATTTAAGGGAATATTCGTCCTTACGTAGGTTTGCTTAAGATAGTTAGCCTTCTCTGAAAAATTCATTGCGGCAGAGTTTCATAGTCCTATCTATCTTATGCCTAACTACTAATGCTTTTTTGCTAATATTATTATGCAAACTAGTTCTATATATTTATGTGTTAGTAAACTTACGATGAATTGTATTTCTGTTGAAGCTGTTGGAGTCGATTATCAAGAAAAGGTAAAATCCGTCGTGGCTTTCAACGATTTTTACTCTAAAAATGTAGCAAAGTACAAGATTTTGATTAAATAATATTAATCATCTTCAGGTAGCACAAGGAACTACAGTAACGCACACAGATTATATTGTACAGCAGGTTGTATATATGTCTACTATATTTACGAACGCAGGTAACATCGCAAAGATATTTTCATAGAATTCTCTATATTGAAATAGGACAATGAAAATGACTTTGAATTTGAGGTTTATCATTTAATGTATCAGAATAATCCAAAATCTTCACCTATTACTGTTCATCTTGTGCAGTTGCATGTTCAACTAGTGCAGGTTCAGCTCCGTTTTCAAAGCTGTTATGCATTCTGTTAACCAAAATTTTATTTTACGCTGTCATATCGATATAAATCTTATAGCAGTTCTAATACGGTGTCCTATAAACACACTAATTTCTCAGGTGGCACTGTCTTCGACTATATAAATTAATTTTCTTCCTATTCAACCTCTTTCTACTCTACAACTTCCTGACCCTCTTTTTCCATGCCATTCAAATGGCATTTCAAAAATAGAGATATAGATGGGTAATATTGTAATGCAACGGGATTTATTTTTAAGATCAATCAAGTTTCCGTATGACGATGAACTTAGCAGAAAACATGCCTTTTAAACAGTTCCTTAAAGTCTTAGTTCATGGAAGAAGAAGAATGCATTGAGACACAGTTCAAACACACTAGATGTTATCTTAATTTTAGTTCTCATAAACCAGTTTCGCAACATCGTGTTTAGTGCAAACACTATTATTAATGAATGAGTTTTTGGCTGATTGCGTTTCATTTTAACAGCAGAATAGGACTCCTTTCAAACCAATAAAGCAAAACAACTATCCGGATGATTTCAAGGACAGTTTAGCACAATTGCGAAAAAGTTGAATAGTACTGATAATGAACGTGAAACAATCTCCTGAAAAACTTCAGAAACCTCTCGGCCTTTGTTATTGCATACTTAAAGAACTTAAGTGAAAGGATTAAACGTTTTATGCATAGGTTCAGGCATGAGCATGATTTGCAACTTACCGTACAATTTATAAATTATTTTTATTATAAAGGAATTCAACTACACCAAAACAGGATGTTACGCGGATGACTCAAGGCATGGGTTCCACACGAAGCCACACAATGAAAAAAGATGCGGCAACATGACTTGCCTGAGCAGAACAGGAAAACATTATTTTGTTGTAATGCAGTACAGTTTTCTGACAAGCCAAGACAATAAATTTGGGTGAGAAGCAATAATCAGAAAATAATCCAGTTGGAATAATAGAAAATTGTTGAAATTATCACAGTAAAATGATCACGAAGCAACATTTATGTATTCCCAGTCCTTAGATACGTAGAAACTGTTTTTGCAGCTCATTTTGTTATCGGCAAAATACAACGGCCGTCACGAACATTTACTCAGAACGAAAATATGCCAAAACTTCTGTCGTGGGAACTTAACCATGACTCCAGAGGCAATAGGGGACACAACAAAATCTGGAATGACTGTGCATAAGAATTATACCTCTATCGGAAAACACAAAAACTGCAAACTATACACAGAGTGGACTGTCACGAATCCCATACATAAGAGACTTGAGAATGTGGGCAAATTCCATCAGTCTTTATGAACAGAAGGACGAACTGTTCAATGTGCAAAGGGATGTATTCTCGGAAACGTTTATTCAAAAACAGTTCCGAGGTAATTGAAGCCGAAAAAAGGTAACTGAAACCAGGCAAGCCGCTCCGCACAGAACCTCAGCAGCAGCACTCAAGTGGTGATTCCCTACCAAAGCAGTTTCAGTGACAGGGTAAGAATTATTAACAAGTACAACGTTAGAACGGTACACCCTTCCCTACAGAAGCTTTCTGGTTTTCTGTATGAGAAATGTATCTTATCAGAACAATACATCACAGGTGTAGCTTATGGCCTCAATTTCACTTGTGGCAATGACGATGGTGGGGAGACTGAATGCAGGTAGGATGCGAGGACATCTGGCCCGCAAAAGCAGGGAAGAAGAAAAAGGTTAAGCAGTAAGAAAATACAGCATAATCAAGAACAGCGTCATCCAGTGAAACTGCAGTAAACCAATTTTTAAAGAAAGCTCGTGAAAATAAGAAAATTTCAGGAGCCATTATATCGTAAAAACCCATAGTAAGATTAGCAGAGACGACAAAGACTTAAACAGATGACTCGTCATTGGTAGTGCCGTCGTGAGATTAGAGTGTGTAGCATCCCATTGCTTAGCTATTCATTTGTTTGTTGACCTTGTTTTAAAGCAAATGTGACTTTTTAGCAGCTAATCCCCACCTTTTCTGTTATGCTTTATAAGCTGTCTGAACGCTCGACTATGTCAAATAACGAATGTCTCATAAAAGACCAGGCTTCACGGCGTTTTGCACCGCTTTCTTGTTCCTAGTTTCCTATGGGAGGGCGGCGGCATGGGTTCATGGTATTTGAAAGTCTGTAGTGCTAGATGTCTCATAATTTTGTTGCCTAGAGTCACTTCGCGTTCATAATTTGTTTCAGGAACTGGCGTTCGTGTGTGCTAGCGAACAAATGATGCGCGATGTTTCTAGCACTGCAGACAATCCAATACAGTTGAACAGTTGCTTTTTCAAATTGTCCTCCTGAGTCAAGGAGCGTTGCAAAACGCCGCAAAACCTGGTCGTTGAGAAATCTTTGTTATTTAAGTCTTTCTGTTATATTTTCAAATTCAAGTCATAAAACTGCTTACCATGACGCTCATTCAAATGTGAGGCAACTACGGCAAGCGAATTATCTTAGACATAGCTTACCATCTAGAGATTCGAGGTAGTTGCGGAGCCTTCTCTGGATTGAAAGCTGAATTTCCACTCGTCAGTCGTTCCTCAACTATTCAGTTAGGAATAAAATGATGTATTTAGTTTACTAAATCATTTATGAAATCTAATTTCTAACCAAATTTAAATTCAATTCGTCACGTCACGGAGCTTTCCATAGAACACATAGCATTTACTTTAAAAAGTGTTTTACCGGTTTCTGCTAAACGAAAAGAACCTGAGCATGGGCTACAGTCGGGTAAACGCGCTTAGCGCCCTACTTAAAGGCACGACCTTGCTAAGAGGTGTCAGTGGTGAGCGCGGTGCGTACTCACTGAGTGGTGGGAGTGGCCGACGGTCGTGCATAAAGCCGTTCACTCGAAGGTTACGATGACAACGTTAAGTCAAGCGGGTGGCAGAGAAAAGAAGAATGCCGCAGAACGGTGGCGTTGGTCTTTGGGCTGCGACCGTCTGTCTGTCTGTCCGTTGTCCGTCGTCGGTCGGCGTCCATAAATCATGGATGATAGCGACAGCGAACGGACGAGAAAAGTTTTTTGTCGGGGCTGACCTAAATCGCCGCTGTCGCGCGAAAGGGCGGAGGAAATGGTAGGCACGAAGCAGGCGTGAGGCTGAGGTGAGGTATGCGCAAGCAACGACAAACTGCGGCAGGTAAGGCAGTTCGTTCTCGTCGTCGTCGTCGTCGTCCCGCGTCGGTCGTCTGTCCTGTCGCTGTTTTTGCGTCGTTGTCATCACGGACCGTGGGAAAGCGGCCGCTGACGAGGGAGGAGGGCGTCAGTGGTCACTGAAGGAGTCGGAAGTTTGCAGAGTCAGAAGACGACACGATGTAACGGTTGTCGCTAAGCGTCACGTGCCGTTAGGCGGTTGCGTTTGCGTCTGCGTCGTTAGGCTGTCCGACCATCTATCCTCTAAATCGGTGGTGGCTGTGGCCGGCCCGGGATCCCGGTCCCCGGCGTCGTCAATCCCTCGGTCTGTCGTTGCTTGTCGTTCGCTGGTCGTCTCCGATGTACGACGCATGCCTGAGTGCGTTTATTCGGTCGGTCGGTCGGTTGGTCGGTCGGTCTGTCGGTGCGCCAGTGCTCGAAGGTCACGCGGCCAGTTTTGAGGGTGACAACGACGACGAATGTGTAGCGTATGCGCGCACGCGAACTGAGCCGAAGGAGCTGGTTGCAAACTGGTTGCCGTGCGGCCGTGCGCGGCTGTGCATTGCGTTCGTCAATGTCCGTCCGTCCGTCCGTCCGTCCGTCCTCGGTCCTCCGTCGTTGTTGCCTCTTCAATACGCTGTTGGTGAGTGTTCGTTCTGATACACGATCGACATTCGACAGTTAACCGTCGTGCCGGTGTGTCCCCACAAGCAACAGAGCGAATTGGCCATATCGTTTGATGTGTCGCGTCGCGTCGCGCAGCGCCGCGCCGAAAGTCGCTCGCACGCCGCTCGCGTCGCGCAAAAACTGCTTTCATGGCCAGTCGACCGGCAGGCAGGCATTCGCCTTCGCAGGAAGGTAACCTTGAAATATTCGGGTCATTAAGGATGACGACGATGCACAGACACTTACAGTCCTACGAAACAAAGCCGCGCCGCGCCGCGCCGCGCCGTCTTCACGCACAAACTGCGTGCGTGTCGGCATGCCGACCTCGGCAATCGTTCCGTTCGTTGTTCAAGCGAGTCGCACTCCCTCAGTCGGTATTGGGCCTGTCCCCGGGGTCCGTCCGGCCGAACGAATCATTACTTCGTCGCACTGCATAATCGTACGTTGTCTAACCACTGGCCGTTGACCGGCCGCGACCTCACTCAAATCCAACTCGTCCTCGTCCACCTCCGTCGTTTCCTAACGTTGCCCACCATATAATTTGTTTCACCGGTGTTGCGTCGCGTGCGGTCTTGACGGCGGTCGTCGTAAGGATCGTACGTTGCAACGCCAACCGGATTTTCGTCGGCACACGTTTCCGTGTGTCAGCCGTCACAAGCAACATTTTTTGTCCTGCGCGTCTTTTTCTTGTCGTCATCGTTGTTGTTGAGTTTTTTGCCTTTTTGTCTTATGTTGTGGCCGGGAGGGACAGTGAGGCGAGGATTAGCTGTTACCCTCGTCATCGCTTGCTTTCGTCTGTCGTCTTTCGTCTGAACCAGGTGCTTCGTTCGTTGCGTTCGTTAGACCCTGCTGCGACCGTCGCCGCTGCTGACGCTGGTCGGTTGCGCGCCGCGCACGGCAGGCAGGACCGGAAAAACGGGTTTACGCGCCCGCCTAGTCGCCGCCGCTGAGCGGCTGGCTTCGTCGCCGCGGCGACGGCGATGGCCATGGCGATGAGCACCAGCGCGCTGACCGACCTATGTGACTGTTGCTCGGGCATCAAACACCTCCTCCGCCGGATCGGTCGGTCTTCACTCCGACCGTCTTGCTGTGTTCCGTGTTGCCTTGCGTTTCGTCGCTGTCGCCGCCGCCGCTGCCGCTCGTCATTCATCGACCGGATCCGACCGGCAGGGTACCAACTCCAAAACCAGCTCCGGTTTCTCGCTTTCTCAGTTTCTCAGTTAGTAGTTTGTGTCGCCGTCCCGTCGCGGTGACTTCGCCGAGTTGTGTCCTCGTCGCGCAACTCGCTTCCGTTTACCGTGAAGCAGTCAAGCAGTGATGCAGTCAAGCACCGATCCGACGACGCGGATGATTGTGGGTCGAGTCCATGCAGATTTTGGCTCATGACTAGATCCACACTCATCCAGGTCCGGTCCGGGCACCGCTCCTGCCGCATGTCATGCTGCAACGACAAGCACGCAAGCGTTTGTATTTGCGTTCGCGCCGCGCCGCGTCGCGTCGCCTCTCCGTCTCGGTCGCCCTCATCATCGTTCGCTCCGCAGGTATGACTCGTTGCGACTTGTAGTGACTTTGCTTCGTCGTCTGCACTCATTTCCATTTGTGTTTGTTTCAGACTCCACTTCGACCTCGAAACTCGTTCGTTCGCGCGAAAATTCATGCGCGTGCGTACGTGCGTGCGTTGCCAGCCAAACTCGCAAGTTCGTCCGTTGTTTCGGTCGTTTAGTCGGTTCAAACGTTCACCTCATTATCGTATGGTGGCGTACTGTCAAAGTGGTTTGCTGCGAACTCGGCAGGTGCTCGGTTCGATTCTGTTCAAGGACAATCTTTGTCCTGTCCACGAATAACTTTCAGCAATGAACTTAGCACATGTTGTTTCTCACTATGGTTGCTCAGTCGGTGAAGCGTCACATCCAGGATCCACACTCGAGAGATCCCGTAATCGAACTTCGGTCACGTCAGAGTCACTCTTTTTTCTTCGTTCCGAAATTGATGAATGAGTGCTACTCTGTGGGAAAGTAACAAGACACTACGCACTATGCTTACCACATGACTTTTGATTCTGCCTTTAAAATAAGACGCTCCTGGCGGTCGGCATAGAAACACCGAACAATTAATTAATTACGTGAAAATAAGGTCACCAGAATAGCTGCATCATGAACGTGCAAAGATCGCCATCAAAATGGTTGCGACTTTCCTTTTCAGTTCAAACCACTAGTTTGTCAGTCAGTCGAGCGTGGGCCTCCGATTCACAGTTCGAGAGTTCACGCGTTCAAGACTTGGTTGAGTTACTCGCCTTTCATCCTTCCAAAACATGAAGTTCAACCATATAGCTATATTTATATAACAATATAGCTGTTGACACTGGACACTAGGTCGACATTGAATCTACCTTTCTTCGGCTGAAGTGAAGGCTTGAAAGTGGCGCAGGAGTCTGCATGGAGACGGTGATTGTGCCCCTCACTCGCCGATATATGTCCGTGACCAAAACCTCAACGGCTTGTGCGTACCTATTTGATTCCGTTGAGTTGGCTGAGGGGTGTGGAGATGTCAGCAGTAGTTCACAGTGGTTGGTGCCCCGAATGGATGCTGAACAGCTACTCGCTAAAAATTCTCCAGAAGAGTGATACTTGGAGCAGCGTCGACTTAAATTCACAACACGCCCACAACGATGACAGATTTTATGAAAGATTGATTATAAAAATCATCTCAAAAATGAAACACTCTTACCTGATGGCACAGTAACGGAGGTCAGCGCCGCACATTAAGCTCCATGAAACGAAGAGTGCTTCAAACCGACCCATCACGAAGTGCCCCAGCAACCGTCATCCCAACTCTTGCAAATTTTGTTTTCCTCTTTTCGTCCGTCGGCTGAGTCGCCGTTCCGCTGCCGTCCATGCCCTATATATCGACTGTCGCTTGCCGCCTAGTTTTCTATCATTCTGGTGTCACTTCCGGGTAGCTTAGATCTCGGCCATGCAACTGCTTGCATTTTAATCTTTTGAGATGATGTCTTTACAAAAATATGGCTGATGGCATCGACAGAGAGTAGGGCACCCGTTACGGATATGGGTGACAGAAGACCGAAACGCTAACGGCTTCAAACTTTTCTTATTTTCATAATCGCTATTCGTAACTCCATCGGGTCTCGGGTAATTTTTTCGTCCGTTGCTCGTTATAACGCGTGGAGTATGCACGTGAGGAAACTGTAGCATCATTCTTGAAAAAAGGAAACTACCGATTGGCTAGGAACCAAAATTATCTTCTGTCACCGAATTTGCGTGGCATTGTCGCACCGTTCCTTTCCTACTAATAGTGAAGGGGCCGTTTGGCTAGGTTGCGGCTCCATGGTATTTTAGCGCCTACAATGCATTGGCGCGAAACAGTCGCATTGTATTGCCAGCAATTACAGAGATTTTTGGAATTGGATTTGGCGAAGACTGGCATAGAAGTGTCGAGAGTGCCATCGCAGTGAACTACGGAATGAAAGATGCTAGGAGTTACCGTCAGGACCAGAATGCGGAATTAGAATGTTTTGTTAAGTCTTGAACGACAGGAAGAGACGCGTACATCAGGTTGTGTAATTGATAGATGGATTTCGGCAGTGACGGATTGATACTACCGAAGAAACCGTAAGCCTCTATTTAGAAAGCCTCGGCTCAGACGGAACGACAACCTGAAGGTGACATATGGCAGATCGCACGAGACAGACAGCCAAACACGGACATCGAGATCGAGCAATGGTTATCTGCACAGCAACTAACATGCATCGATCAAAGAATTCCTTCGTTCATGCAGTCAAAGTGATGCAACAGTCTCTGATCCTGAGCTGACAAAAATATACTGCAGCGCAGCACTTACATAAGCATAGATATGTATTATTTCCATCGCTAGCGTGTTGTCACGCATTACCAACAATATTCCGTCTTGCCATAAAGATTTTGTTCCGATCGTGTTCTTGATGATCATCAGTGACTGATAAAACGGCTTTACTTTCGTAATCATACCGACTGCAGAGGCTTAAGATTTGCGAGAAACTTTGTTTGCCTCATTTATGTCTAAGAAGCATATCAGAGGATCGGACAAAAAATCTTAGCTGCTCTGCTGTTTAAAGTTTCTTGCACTTCGTGACGATGACGATGAATGATGCTATGTTGAAGCTTCAGCTCAGTGTATCCAACCGTGCTACTCAATTAAGACTTCAATTACGCTGACGATATCGCTCCGCTAGACGAACCTGGAAATGGACTACGGCGATCGACAGATTCTGTTCAAGCCACCCCAAAACGGAGCTGGTCGTCTCGTCGATTTAACCGCTGAAAAACAAAGTGATGAGAAAATGACATCAAGCACAGGAACGACGAATATACCATTACATGGAGACTGGCTAGTGGACGCTGGTAGCCTCAAATACTTAGACTCGCTGTTACCGGCGACAGCCGTTGTAGCAGAGGGCTGAACAGCAAAACGTTTACTCTAACAGTGTTTGGAAACCAGTCGAAAATTCAGCGTCACCAGAGCACAGCACACTAAAGTGTCTTCACACAATCTTCGTGTCAGTGGCTTAGAAACATCGACATCAGTGAACACGGATCAGCGCCACTTGAGCACTTCACAGCAAGAATGTCGGCGCAGCATCTTAAGCATACGTTGGTATTCGTCGAGTAGCGAACCGGGAGGGAGGTGGAGTCTGCAGCTGAGTTGTGAGAGCCGTCACAGCCGTGTTGCACGAATGACGTGGTTCGACGGAACGGTTGCAAGGTCGCATCCATCGTTGCTTAATTGTGTTCTCACGGGCAGGGCTGAAATCGCTTAGGAAAAATGCCTAAGGTCGTTGTCCGTTTGCTGTGCTGCCGGAGTCGTAGACTTGAGCACTGCAGCCCCTGGCGTAGAACCCAAAGGTCGATCACGCACACAGACGCACAATGAATCAACATAGGCAAGAACCGAATGCAGTCGATCTAGTCTTTTTCTTTTACGATAAGTGCTTTTTTTGTTAACATGACCATGTCTTTTAAGACAGTTACATTTCGAAGTAAACTTGTTTTATTGCAATCACATGCCCGGACGGAGAGTTTAAAATTACCGTCTGTATTGAAAACCAGAAATGGAAGCTGTTTCACTGTCGTAACGGCTTTTTGCTGATTTCCGTGTTCTGGTACCAAAAACTGGACAACGATTAAAGATCGAAGGGATCGCATGCCTCGACGATGCCGCATCTGTTGTTCTTAGCAATTTAGTTGTGAACACTCATGCCACTGCCATTTTTAGCCATATGGAAACTGCATTTAAAGTTTGTTTATGGTTTGCGCCTAATTCAGCGAGTCACTGAATGAGCGATGATGGAAAAATTTCATGGTCTCTTCCGCTGCGTGACAGTCACGATGAGAGCCGTTCACTTGGTGGCGATCACCACGAAATAGCAACGTTGCAATGTTAACTTCGACGAATTGCGAAAGATTCCAGAGGATTGCACAGTCTAGTGACTTGCAAATTGTCAAATTTTTTAATGGAACTTTTATATCGTGTAGTGCACGTAATAAACTATGTTACCATAAAACCGTGACCTGCTTGAATGTCTCCATAGAGGGATGCGATTTGCGGTCTTAGTAATACTTTTAGGGCCTATTACGATCGCAGAAATTCACCTAAACTATT
>UZAM01009364.1:3207-13341 GCA_900618415.1 Soboliphyme baturini | reverse complement strand
CCAGGGGAGTACTACTTAGTTACCCGTTTTTAGAGAAAAATGGGCAAAGAAACTGTAGCAATTACATGGATATCTCTCTGTTCAAACTGCTATTGCTTTTTGTTCAGATGAGCACTATGAGCCAGATGCACAACCAAAACGTACCTGCTTTAAGACGATCAGTCTAAAGTATGGTCACCAGGGTAAATTTTCGATTTTTTCAGAACTTTCCGGGAAAAATCTGATCGTCGCGTGATTTTCAAGTCTTCATAGTCGCTCCCAATCCTGTCCATCTTCGATCAGTCGAAGTGATTGGCGTGTTCGATCGGCCCATACTGGTTGCAGTTGTTTGCAGTGCTTGCACCACGAAGCATAGAAAATTAAATGCACATTCTCCTTCGGAGCTTTGACGACCTTCCTAAAATTTTCTGCGACCACAACTTTAATGCTGCTTTGGTCCCAACTTTTCGGTAACTTCTGAGAAAGCAAATGAGGCTTGTGTTTATCATCTAAGTAGTTCTGCCCAAACACTGTGGTGTCGGTATGGTTAAACCTTTGAAACCAATTTTTTTATTGACAGTGTTACCTTCGAGACACCATTTCAACGGTAGGCAGCGCCTCTGCATCGATCGCAAAGAACTCCCATATTCTGACTGTTCTCGACGTCCGTGTTGACATGAACAAACAGCGACTTTTGCATGAACTTAAATTTTTTCACCTTGTCGGCAAAGCCTTCTCGTTGCTTGAAATACGACTGAATTTATGTGAAATTTGAAGACTTTTTCGACTTTTTCTTGACTGAAATCGATGACCAACAAGATGTTCACATATATCCACTCCTTCAAACTGTCTCCCTCGTATTTGCCGAAAATGTTGTCATTAACATTTTTCTTCTCGAACCTTAGAAAAATACAACGTCATCCGATTTGATGTCAAGATCACAGTACGTCACTGAATTCGACTTCATTTCAAACCTGATGTCATCCATTTCGTCTGCGATATTCAGTATCGTCCATTTCCTCACTTTCGAGGTTCCTGAACAATTCGAAGACGACATCGTCCTCAGACTCAGCAGATGTCTTAGCATCGGTCGCGGATTTCTTC
The DNA here is from genome assembly GCA_900618415.1 of Soboliphyme baturini. NCBI lineage: Eukaryota > Metazoa > Nematoda > Enoplea > Dioctophymatida > Soboliphymatidae > Soboliphyme > Soboliphyme baturini. Next base: position 12,258 of record UZAM01009364.1, on the reverse strand, counting down.
AGCAGGCATCCAAGATTTCCTCTTCAGGCTAAGCAACGATGCCCACTATCTGGTTAGAAGTGGCACTCCGTCTACCTCGGTGATGTCGGCGGCGGTGTTGATCACCAGGAAGATCATCAGAATGCAGTCGAAAGCCGCTGAGGCTCCTTCGTATTCGGGATCAACGCATTTCGTACAGGAAACGAAGACAGATGAGGACGAAGGCGATGAAGCAACGTTGAGCGTACGAAAAACGACGTCTACCAAAACTAACTTCTTCGTGACCAGGTAACGCCGCGCATTCGCCACAGCCGACCACGACGGTGACACCCTCCGCAGCAAACGATGGAGTACGAAATACAGACCTGGCAGCAGAATCAACCAGACAATCAACTGAGAAACAGTATCTTCTGCGAACACGAGGGAGAACTAGCAAACAACATCGCACGACGGTTTGAACAGATCCAAGTGGTGACCACCGATGTGGAAACAGAGTGGGAACTCTTTTAGAGTGGCGTACTCAGGGCTGCCAACGAATGCTGCGGATTAAAACAGACTGGCCTGCCGCCAAGAGGTGAGAAAGTAACTTAATGATGGACACCAGAGGTACAACAGGCAGTCAGTGAGAAGGCTGCACTCAAGAAGCAAAGAGCCTTCAACTCGCATGCGATATGTAGAAGCGCGCAAGGTGGCAGCGAAAGCAGTGGTGAAAGCCAAAGGTGATTCTTGGGAAAAGTTCGGTGAGGTGTTGAAGTCGAATTTCCAAACGGCGAACAAGGTATTTTGGCAGACCCTATGCCGCCTCCGACATGGAAAGAAGGGGAGCATAAGAATCCTGATGAACAAGTCCGGACGTCTTCCCACTAAGGAAGAGGATACTTTGGCGATGGTGAGGATACCTTGAGGAATTCCTTAACAACGAGCAACCGAAGTAAAAGCAGCAGGCAACGAATAGCAGTATTTCAGTAGACGAAGTCAAAGAAACTAAAATCGTGGAAAGTGGCAAGGCTGTCGGAATCAATGAAATGTATTCCGAGATACTTAAAGCTTTAAAAGGTAATTAAAGTAAACGAAAAAGTATGTTGTAGCTGATACGCATCTGTCCAACTGATATATCCTTGGGGAAGACGCCAGGGGGTTAGATAACCAGAGCGGTAATAACCTTGTTCAATAAAGGAGACCATAAGGACCACTCCAATTATGGAAGACATGGTCAGGGAGGCAATTTTCCGGGAAACATTTGTGCAAATGTCTTAGAATAGAGGTATCGCGGTATAGCTGACTCTGACATCCAAGAAGAGCGGTAAGGATTTTGCCAAATTCAAAGCATCTCTGGCCAGATTTTCGCAATGCGTAGGACGTTGAGAAATCGTGGGAGTACGTCTGTCCGGGGTACATATGCTTTCATGACCTAGAAAAAGCCTATGACCGGATCCCGCGCAACAGCCTGTGATCATGCCTGCGAGCATACGGGATAAATGGCTAGATGTTACGGGCCATCCATTCACTATATTCTTATAGCAGGAGCTGCGTCAAAGTAAATGGCGTTATGTCGAATCTCTTCAACGTTGGCACTGGTTTCTATCAATGGAAACGTTCATGTCTGCGATTTGTCCCTTCTGTTTGTGTTGTACATAGATAGAAGAGTCAGGAGCAACCAGGGCGACAAAAGTATCAGCGTAGGAGATGTGGAGACGAGAAGGATGCTGCTTGCAGACGACCTTGTTTTATTGGCATCCTCTGAAACTGATCTATAGTGCTCCCTAGAAACGTTCGCAGCCGAGTGCGACGTAACCGGCATGCGTGCGAACGCATCTAAAACGAAAAGCCCATTGCTTTTCAAATAAACGCAGTACAAGAACGTTGGGACCGTGTTTAAGGATGACGGAAAACGAAACGAAGAAATCGACCGGCGAACTGGAATGGCAAATGGCGTTCCGCGTGATGTAGCCCGAACCGTCGCGGCTAACTGTTGAGTTTGAAAACCAAAGAGTCTGTTTTCAAGACAATCTTCATCTGCATGCTCCCCTATAGTCATTAATTGTCGGCCGTGGCTGAAAAATTTAGATCACGGGTATAAGCGGCTGAATTAGATTTTCACAGACGAATCGCGCTGTTCACACCTCTCGACATGATCCGATACGGGATGCCCTGGTTTGCTCGCACACACACTTGTTCGCCTCATAGTTGATCGTCTTGGTGACTCGTGATTTGGTTCACCTTCGTTTCCACAGTCGTGAAACAGGAGGATACGATCCACGTAGTTGCATGAAGAATATATTTTGCAATTTGTTTTAGGCACTATTACACGAACACATTTAATATAATACAACGCAAAATTGCTGCATGATACAACACGAGATTTTAGTAATTAATAATTAAAAGTGTGTGCAACGCCCTTAAAGCAATCGAGAAGTTGCATATTGACGTTAGGATTCTTGGGTTCTTCGAAGTATACACCAGAATAAGAACCAGCTATGGTGACAATACGCTGAGTTGAATCAGCGCATTCCTTTTTTATGGCAGTTGCGGCTGACCTGCAATGAACTGCTCGATCGTAGTTTCGTTCAGGCTTTGTTCCGTTTACAAGTCCACAATTAATTTCCATATGGATGGATGGTGCGAGTCAAAAACATGCGAAAATTCTCGGTGCCATCATTCTATGGCATTATTCGTTTTTGGCAGGCCTTCATAGATAGTGTCAAAGCAATTACAAAGTGTTAGAGAACGACGCGTGGTTGCCTTAGTGCCTCACGTCGATCCGGAAAACCAATCCATGAATGTCTTCGAAGTAGATTATAAACACTTGCGCTTCGAGAGGGTAATCATCTGTTTTTGAAACGACCTCAAATGCACGCTGCACGTGCACTGGTATGAAGGATAGTGCAGTGAGCAATCAAATTTTTAAGGCGAAGGCATCCGTTAAGTATCTTTGCTGGAGACAATTCGCCTGAATGCTTCGGTAGTTGCATTGGTCAAAGTGTAAAAGCACCAGCGATGCAGGACACTTGGAAAGCTTCTCTGAAAAGCGTTAATGGTCGCATGCTCTAAATCAGACTGCACCAACCGAAGTGCCAAACTTGATTTAGTAGCAAAATATTCTTAGTAGAAAAAGCTAACAGACATTTGCTACCGTGTCCTCTGCCGCACAAAAGGAAACTTTCGCGACTGAACGTCTGCCCGTACCCTTCCGGCAGTGCCAAATCGCTTCGGCTGGTTGGACCTAGTAGTTCAACGCGCGACTCGACTCTCTGGCATCTGACTACCTCCTTCATGCTACAGATGAATGACAATTTTTGGCTACTGCTTGGCCTTACAGAAGCTAAGGCCACAATCTCAGGAGTAGAATTCTGAGACAATATGGCGCGTGCCTTTAATTTTTCAATAACTTTTCCTACTGCTGCTATGGCGAAATCAGTAGCGTGGCTGTTTTCCGACTGACAATATGACGCACTCGTCCGATATGCGAAATCTGGCATGACATTTGTTCTTCTGGATGAGTTCGCACTTCTACATTACCTTTTTTACCGTCTCCTTGCCACTGATAAACAATTGACCCAGGTGCAGTATTTCGGTTTCCCCTTCGTGCTCGAAATCAGCTGCACAGACATTTCTTGACGACTATCCATTCGAACTACAGCAACTATTATAACAATTCTCTTCTGGACCAACTATCGTGCCCATAACACGTAGTAAGTACAGCAACTGTACAGACGATCAGCTCTGCGGCGAGCAAATTTATGTGAACCCCGGAGTACAGATATCCGCGAGTGAGCCTTGGTGTACAACTGCTGTTTCTGCAGATTGAGAAGTGTCAGTACGACGGTTTCGGTTGGTCTTACGCTACAACTTTCCCGATTGACTGGCCAAAGACCCCGAGCACGACTAAGAATGATGTGGGACTCTGCCCCAGACTCAGGTTGTAGTACGGTGAAACTGAAACGTTTGCACTGGATCGAGAACGCTGGAGGCTCTTTCTGAAGCGTCTGTCTCGGCAACTGGAAGGGTTAAGTGGTCATCGAAACTAACTGACTGACTGATTCAATATGCAAAAATGCATAAATTATGGGATCTCTTGGTACATTCTACTCATTTGTGTAATAAATAGAACATTTTGATAAAACGCTTATAAGTAGGTTAAGCTAAATCTCGAAAATATCAGTTGTTTCACTAATTTCAACTGTGAAACTCGAGAAGTAGAAACCGTGCTCACAGACGATCGGATGAAATTGTAACTCAGCAGTGAAAGAAGGGTTCGACCACAACGCTGGTGTGATTATGGAAAATGGCCAGTTAGAATGATCCCATTAACCGTACTTCGCTTACCACTACAAGGAGGCCTTCCATTCATGTGAACTTCTTCCTTCCATGTGTACATCAGAAAACTATGTAGAAGATACCATAAGACTATGGCGAGATCTTTGAAATAAACTGTGAATACAACAGAAATAAAGAACCGTCTGGCTGACTAGTTCCACTGAGCCTGACACGTCAGTTCTAAGAGTTTTCGCCGACATAATACAATCTGTCTCGCGACGCTGCAATGCAACAAGCATTTGCAGGCTTTGCTGCCATGGAAGAGTCCAATTAAATGTCCTGCAACTTCGGTACGGGGACCGCGGGACGGCAAAGAATAAGATAGGGAAAGTGTTTCGACAGACTCGGTTCCAGATCCCGGTAATCTTCCGCCGAAGCTCAAACGCTGACACAGAATCGAGAACGTCGGTGATGTCCGACGGGTGTTCTTCTGCAACCCAAAGGATAAGCGGACATTGAAACTGACTGACTGAAAATGGTCTTTCAAAAAGTAGGAAAAATGGAAGGTGGCAGGTGAAATGGAAAGCGACGCAGATAAGTGGAACAGAAAGAATGCAAGAGAAAAAATGAGGAAGGAGAAACAGGAGGAAGAAAACAGCGAGAAAAGAAATAAGAGTAAGGAATTAGAAAAGCACGACGAAAACGAAGAGGAAGAAAAATGAAGAAAACAGTGGAAAAGAAATGGCAAGCGGAAAAATCAGAGCAAATGGCAGAGACGAAAACGAAGGTAAGGAAAAACCGGAAGAAGAAATAAAAGAGAAAGGTGAAGATGAATAAAACGAGAAAACGGAACATGACGATGAGGAACGAAGAAGAATATCGAGAGAAAATCGAAGAGAAGACGAAGAAGACTAAGAAAGAAGACGAAGGAGAAGAGGAAGATAACGATAAAAAGAGGAAATAAGGGAAATGGGCGAAATTAAAAAAGAAGCGGGAATGTAAAAGGTAGCAAAACTCGAAGAAGAAAATGGTTAGCTGTAGAAGGCGGTACGAGAAGGAAGCAGTGAAAGATGACGGCAAAGAAAATGATACAAAAGAAGAGAAATTAAAGAAGAAATAGAACGAGAAATAGTAACAGGAACATTCATTATAATCATAAACATATAAACAAAGTTCTTCTATCCAATCACTGCTCAAATCGCATCGGAAATCAATTAACTAAAACAACTCTAACAATTCCTTTTGATAAGGGTTCAGCTTCAGATATTAACTATGCTTTAAAAAATTAATAATTTTTAGTTCAGCATCCGTTAAAAGAAGTCCTGCCGACTTCATGAACCACATAATATATTCGCTCTTACGCTACCTTGCCTATTCCACATCGTGTCAACATTTCCGCAACCACACTTCCAACTCCTCCAATACCAACGATTACGATCGAGTACGTTCGAATCTGCTCATAATTCTTCACTATGCCGAGCCTTTTCAGTGCCATCAGACGGCTAAAAGGCAGCACTTTCATTGAGTAAACAAATTCAATTATTTTTGACACTCGCTCTTCTCAAAGAGTTTCTATATCCAAAGTACTGAATCGAAGAAACAGAACTCATTACCAATGTGAGTAAGAAAAACCACAGCTAAGCAGAAGACGATGTTCACTGCTGACATAATATTCAGACGTTACCGTAGGTGCTAGTTAAAGACAATGTCGTAATAACTTGCAAAAATATTGCCGAGACATATAGAAGAAATGCCTGTTTGTGGTTTATGAAGATCATTACAATGAGTTGCTTGCAAAAGAAGGACTACTGTGGTTTGTGACATTCTCCGTGTTATGAGTATTTTAACACTCCTGCTCTAAGGCACCGGTCACTGCATCATAGAAGCAGCCATTTCATTCCGAAAGCAGCTCTTTCAATACCTTCTTGATTCATTTTGCATGGAATGAAAAATACTGTACTAATGCTTGACGCGTGCAATGTTTCGATTCCTACATGAAATGCTGTCGGGCTGGAGTAAATGGTTTCTGCTTACGCAATCTGTCTGACAGGGCCATCCTCATTTTCTTATCTCTGTGATAACGGAGGTCCGCAGCCTGCTAATGATTCATGATCTTCATAACTCATTTCGCTGCTTTTTACTCTGAAATCAAGAGGCGATTACGGACGTTTAAAAACGTTCGACATCTTTAACAGTTCTCCGCTTAACATCCTGCCATGTGATGTGCTGCGCACAGATGTTCCGTCGCCGAAGTTTCGATTCCCACTTAAGCAGCTGATGAGCCAGTGACCTTGGTTTCCTTCCAGCAAATAATCGAACATTGCCAATTTGCCTCAGTGCATCTCAGATATACCCACGAAGTCAGCTAAAACGAGCGTTTCTGGCACTGTAGCACGACTTGAATTAAAGCATGCGTCACAGCAAAAGCTCTGATACAGTTCAAACAAAGCAAAGCCATTTCTAGTCGGTAAAGTAGAATTTACCTCACTGCAGATTCCCTTTCCAGTCCAGGTTTCGAGAAGCTACTGAAGGAGTAAGAAGTGGGTATAATTTTGCAACTTAAGGACTGACCATAGTTTTGCCATGTCTAAAAGGATGATACCAGTATATTTAAGTTGGGCGAATTCATTGGTAGCACTGTGTCTATGACATAATTTCACTGCTCTGACTGGGTTCCTCATCATTTTGTTTTCGATGGGTTCACGAAGAAACCAGTCTTCGCTATCGCCAGGCACACCGTTTCAGTAGTAAGCCACTTCATTACCATTCAGTAAGACAATGTCACTCGAACAATCCAAGTCAGTGATATACGCTGCAGGATATCTTGAGCTTCACCTTCGTTTTAGCATGTCTCCTTCGCAGTGAAGCTCAGCGTTATTTCGTAAAAAATGACCCACTGCAATAGTGAAGAGCAGAGGGATAAAGCAAATTATCCAGATGATGTCGTTTCCGATGTCTAAGCATTCCGAAATTAGTTCCTAGACCTTCGCTGACAATCCGTTTAGTCGTAACATTTTCTCAACTAGAGGACAGACTGATTTAGAATAATGAAACTTCGCACGACTTCTGGCACAGTTGGATGTTGCCTGAATAAAATGTGAAATAGAAACTGTGTAACCAGAGAATCTGGAACCGTCGAAATTGCTCGGCGATACGGCGAGATGAACAAATATGATTTACTTCGAAAGTGCGATCCACAATCTTCCGTAGTCGTTACCAGTGATTTTTCAAAAGATCTTTCGCGACGCAGACAACAGAATAACTCTCTGACAGTTACAGAAATAGGTTGTATTACGACCTTCAGAGATTGGAATGATAATTTCTTTCTTCCTGTTACAGGAAATTCTTACTTTAGGAGCTAATGCGGAATTGCCTCGTTACAAAATTTGACCAATTCTATTTGTTTCGATGTTTTGCGTGATGCTTATATCGTTTGTAATGATGGAGATCAAATGACTTCTTTAATGGCTTCCGATCTCTGCCGATGTTCAATACATCTTTAATTCGAATTTGGAAATGGGGCATTGGTGCAGTGGTTTATAGTGCGGTTTTAGACTTTAGATGTAAAAGCTCACATACTATACGTTGAGTAAAATTTTTTTATTATAACTGCTAATTTCCTTAGGAAAGAAATTACTTTTCAGTGCAACGAGCCGAGAATCCGGTAGCAAGTCGCTGACTTGAATTATAGAGAGAACGGTGCTCTGATGCGGCAATGCCAGAATGAATGAGACATAACTGCGCTGTCTGAAGTGTGCGCTGTTCGGCTGTAATTCACCGTGACTCAACTCATAGCTGACTAAAATTTAACACAAGGTATAAGTCGTAATTACAGAAGAGTTTAACTTAAATAGTTCTGAAAAAGTTCCATTCTTTCCAGCGATCGGTTCTGGTTTGCAACAAACCGCCCGTTGCATCATGGGTGTGGTCTACGTAAGAGGCGGACCTTTCGGTTGCACTTCACGTGGTCACATGGTGTGAATTACTGCCATAAAGATCTTGGCGACAACTGATAACTCAGATTAACAGCTACGAGTACCTGCCACAGAAATTACCTGTACGGATTTGCATCGCTGACCACGGATGACATGACATCGATCTTCGACCTCGTCTGAATAACCGGCGTCGATTTGTCCACATATTCTTGCAACTGCTCGCGCATGCATCGCACACGGCCAATGATCTCTGACACTTCTGATGTCATTTCTTGTTCGTCTATGTAAAAGCATAAAGGAATATTACATCTCAATATTCAACAGAATTCACTTTGAATTTAAATGCGCCAGCTCGAAAACGAAACTTTGTGAGTCAATAATTGAAAATAAGCCGCAACTATTTTTACGTTACGAAAAGTGAAGATCTTTCAAAATCGGTGACTTCATGCACCATGTTTGAAAGTTTCAGACGACCCATGTTGCATTATTCCTTTCTAGGAGCGGAGGAGCGGGCGAATAAGACGTGATGCGTTCAGAGATGATACGGCCGAAAAGTTCATGGACCACAATCAAACATACTGTCAAAGAACCATCAGAAGTAATGAGAGGTGCTTAGGTGTTCCCACCATATTTTTAATAAACTTAAACGCGTTGCAAAATACCTGCGAAAATCGAAATATTATATACACAGCCTGTCTTGATCTTCCGAAGGAGGTTCGTTGGCGGTACGTGCGAAGTGTATCCTCCGCTTCTTTCGTATATTTTGGAGCCCCTAGTGTAAGAGATTTCATCGTTTTATGCCACTGCGTTAGATCAGTAGCGCGTGCAAGTGGTCTCCATTTCCAGGATATGGACACATCGCAAACTGTCACTGCAACTT